>JANKYH010001209.1:20000-22191 GCA_027475595.1 Populus davidiana x Populus alba var. pyramidalis | reverse complement strand
AAACCCTAAACTTTTTTTTGAATAAAGTTAAGTTGTATAGATCCAAAAAAAGTACATGATACGAGAGGTATACCCCAAGTATTACAAAGGACCTAGAAGGTCAGCAAAAAGGAAACAAGCTTGTACATCGAAAGAAAACATACAAAGCAGCATAAGTCGTTGAAACGGTTGGTACAGAAATAATCAAAACTCAAGTAAGATCATCGCTCAACTGGAAGGTAAAAGGATGGTGCCACACGATGAGTAGTATCCTTCTTCTTTTTCCTCCTAGTAACAAGTGTAAATCCAGTGTCATCACATCCAACAGAATGTGTAGTAGAAGATTCTGGAGGATGTGCTCGAGATGGTGTCATCTTAGGTAAATATGTGGGAGGTACCTGAGATGAAGAACTGGTTTCTGAAGAAGATGGCAAAGCCATTTGCTTACTAGTAGTGCACATAGGCAACTCTAGAGGAGTTGTCCGAACATGGTTGTTTGTGGACAATGGAGGAGTTATCGGGTAACATCACCAAGATCAGACGGCTTCAGCTGACTCTCGTCTAAGGAATCAGAGGCTGACTCATCTGAATCTGTCTCATCTGAACAATCTGTATCTGTCTCTCCTGAGGAATCTGATTCTTCAGAGGACATCTCATCTGTGTTTGTGGCTAGAGAGGTAATGGCTTTACCTTTACCCTGATGACTAGTAGAGGCATCACCGTTAAGCTGCTTATCATCTGTGTTAGAGGCATGTGAGGCATTACCTTTAACCTGATGACTAGGAGAGGCATCACTGTTACCCTGCTTATCAGCTGAAGGCTGACATGAGTGACCAAAAACATGGCATTTTTCACATCTCTTCGGCTTCCATTCATAGTTCACATGAACTTCTCTGATAGTATTGGAGAACTCAAGTTCAAATTTGTGGACAAATGGTAGAGATGCATCTACCTCCACACACAACCGCGCGTAGTCTAGGCGCTTACATCCAAGTGTCAACTCATCACAAGAGAGTGGTTGGCCCACCATACTGGCTACCTCACTTAAACCCTCCTTTGTCCATAAAGGAAAAGGTAGATCATATATCCGAATCCATACTGGAAGTTTGGTGATCTTGTTCATGTCGAAGACAAACCCAGAATGCCATTTCTGAAGAATAATAGCTTTCCCACCAAACATCCAAGGACCATTTTCAATGACCTTTTGAAGCTCATCTTCTGTTTTGAAACGAAACATTGTAAATCCATTGGCCAAGGATGTCACATCCTCAAGGCCAAACCTCTTCCATATCCTGTGAGCAATTGAATTCATAGCAGAATAAGGAAGCTTAAAACCAGGAAAAAAACCGACTAGGCAACGATGCCACACCGTAGAAGACTTCTCCCATAGTCCCCTAGTCATTTTGAGACGAGAGCCAACCGGCTTACGAGGGATGGGGTCAAGAGTGCATCGAGTATTAGAGTCGGTAACTCTAATCTTATCGGCCCAAAAACCCGAGGGGGGAGTGGGTCGGGTAGAGGTTGGTGAGGCTGTGTTTTGGGTGTTTTGGTGTTGGTTTTTGGGATGTTTAGTAGTGAGAGGGGTGGTGTTGGCTTGGGTGTATGGGTTTTCGGAATGGAAGCCATGGCAGATTCTGGCATAGCTTCAGCAAACAATTAATCCACAACCATTCAATCAATCGCAAATCCAACGGTTCAACGTAGACACAGATGTTATGTATAACATATTCAAAAATCAGCATGTTTCAACGGTTCGATCTCCACAGATATCAATTTTACTGAAACTGACCTGAGATTGACGACCTTCAGTTGAACATGTAGAAATCGTTGCTGGAGGCTTTTTCTAATCTCCACGTTCAGAATGAGTATCCCAACCAGACGCATCACATATCCAAAACTCAGCTTGATCCAACGGTGGGAAAAGGAGAAATATGCCGGCGGCTGTGACTGTTCCGGGAAGGATTTTTCCCGAAATCTTCAAAAGGCTAGCTTTCACAGTCGGAAACAAATATGGACAATCCCTCTGGTCAGTATGTAGGAATATAGAGGTTAATAACATACCAGAAAATAGGCTTGATCCAACGGTAGAACAAGGAGAAATCGGCGGCGACTCTGACAGCTCTTGGGGGGTTTCCAGAAAATTTCAAAAACTTTCAAATGGTCAGATTTCTTAAACGGCGGCAGCTATCGACGATCCCTCCGGTCAGAATGT
>JANKYH010001209.1:0-15000 GCA_027475595.1 Populus davidiana x Populus alba var. pyramidalis | reverse complement strand
TCCCCGCTTATGCGGAGCGCGCGCTCTCTACCGGTACGCCACGACCCTCGGGGTCCCTAAACCCTAAACCCTAAACTCGAAACCCTAAACCCTAAACCCAAACCCGAAACCCCAAACCCCAAACCCCAAACCCAAACCCCAAACCCCAAACCCTAAACCCTAAACCCTAAAACCCTAAAACGCCAAACCACGAACCCGGAACCCCGAAACCTTGAAACCCCGAAACCTCGAAACCACGAAACCCTAAACCCTAAACCCTAAAACGCCAAACCCCGAACCCGAAACCCGAAACCTTGAAACCCCGAAACCCCTAAACCCTAAACCCTATACCCTAAACCCTAAACTTGAAATCCTAAACCCAAAACCTAAACCCTAAACCCTAAAAACCCTAAACCCTAAACCCCCTAAACCCTAAACCCTAAACCCAAAAACCCTAAACCCTAAACCCTAAAAACCTTAAACCCTAAACCCTAAATTTTTTTGGAAAAATTAAGATGTATATAAATGAAGGAAGATTTTCTACATTGCTACGAGGGGCATACCCCAAGAGAAAATAAGTTGTTTGCGAGCAGCTGGCAAAAAAACGAAAAAATAAAAGAACAATGTAAAGAAAAGAATACATGCATAGCCTCTACTTGTACAGAGGCCTTGAAAGTAAATGCTCCAATGAGTAAAACCATGCAGACTCCACGTGAACAGTGGCCGATCAGACTCCACGTGAACAGATCATCATCAATTGTGTTCAAAATGGAAAGCAGGTGATTCATACTCTTTTTTTTTTCCCTTGGCAGACTCCAAAATTTAGCCTCACTGCAGTAGCACGCCGTAGGCTAAAGGCCCCATCCGAACAAAAGAAATGAGGCTCACTGCAGCAGCAAACCGTGGGCTCAAGGCCCTATCCGAAGAAGCAAAAACCAATAGAAATATGGCTCTCTGCAGCAGCAAACCGTGGGCTTGTGGCCCCAACTTTGAAGGTTCTGTTATTTCTCCACACCAAAGCTGAGTATGTACATTGGAAGAATAAGTGATTGTGTGTTTCCATATGCAGGCCACATAGAATGCATGTTGCAGAGGAGATGATTTGGAAAGAGAGAAGCATGTCCATGGTGTGCAGCCGCCCCATTGATGCAATCCAGAGAATGAAGGCTTGGCGAGGGATGTGTTCTGGGAACCAGAACAGATGGTACATTGTGTTGGTTGGCTTGGAGTCTCTAAGGAAGTTCCATGCAGAATCAATCATGAACTTGCTTGAGGGGTGCCCTTGTCATTTACAGTGGTCTGCCAAGTGGGTGCGGGGATGGAAATGGATTGAATTCCATAGGTTTGCAGGTCGTGATGTCCTGATGGGAAGGTTCATCTCCCCTCTAAGATTATGTCTGAAACCTTCGCATTCCATGGCAGTCCTATCGAGGTTAATACTCGAAATGGGAGGATATCACAGATCCTTCTTGCATCCGGGAGCCAGTAGTCCAACCAAAGTGATGTGCTCTTTCCATTACCAATGCAGGATGTGAACATACCTTTGCACTTAGTTCGGCTGAGGAGAATCTTTCTCCAGGACCATGAGGAGGTTGATGGAGGGTTGATATGCCAAAAGCACCGCCCTCTAAGAAGGCTAGAATGCACCCACTCCACCCAAACTGAGGAGCTCTCTGTAAGTAATCTCCACACATGCTTCAACACTGCAGCATAGTTCCAAGTCCTGATGCTTTTGATCCCCAAGCCTCCTTCTTTCAACGGATAGCATAGCGATGCCCAAGCAACTTTGGCTCCTGCGTGATTTAGAGAAGTTCCCTTCCATAAAAAAGCAGCTAATATGCTCTCAATCTTGCGAATAGTATGGCAAGGTAACAGGAACATGCTGGACCAGTAGACTTGTATTGAGAATAACGTGGACTTGATAAGCTGCAACCGACCAGCATAAGTGAGAGAAGCTGTTGTCCAATTCTTAATCCTGGAGGTTATACGTTCTATCAATGGCATGCAGTGTTGATGCGTGAGTCTAGTGCTGATCAATGGGACGCCAAGGTACTTCACCGGCAAAGTCCCCATGTTGAAGCCCAGACAGTTAATAATTTCGTTTCTAAGCCCCATCTCCACTCCTGACAAAAAAACTGAACTTTTGTTGTGATTGATAGCGAGGCCTGATATCCTGGAAAAAGAGGCTAGAGCTTCCCTGATAAGCTGGACTGAGCCTAAGTCGGCATTGCAAAAGATCATAACATCATCTGCAAAACAGAGGTGTGTGATTTTATTCTTGTTGCATCTCCAGTGAAACCTGAACGTGGGTTCTGATGATGCCATGCTTAGGAGACCTCCTAAACCTTCCATCGCAAGGACAAAGAGATAAGGGGATAGGGGATCACCCTGACGTAGCCCTCTAGACGACTGGAAAAAACCATGCAGGTTGCCATTAATTCCAACAGAGAAGTGAGCCGATGAAATGCATACTTGGATCCACTTTACCATGCATTCGGGTATACCAACAGCCTTCAATCCCATCAGGATATAATCCCAGCTGATAGTGTCGAAAGCTTTTTTGAGGTCGACTTTCAGTGCACATCTAGCAGAGCCTGAATTTAGATGGTAGTTGTGAAGAAGCTCCTGAGAGAGCAAGATATTGTCTGAGATCTGTCTACCAGGGATAAATGCAGATTGAGAAGGGCCGATCACATCCGGGAGGATGATTTTCAGTCTGTTGGCTAAGACTTTGGAGATGCACTTATACAAGACGTTACAACAAGAGATAGGTCGATAGTCATCCATGCATGCAGGATTTTCCACCTTGGGCACTAGAGCAATTCTAGTTGCATTAACACAGCAAGGAATATTGCTCCGCCTGAAACAGTGCTTAATAGCTGCGATGAATTCCACTCCGATAATATTCCAGCATCGCTTAAAAAATAGAGCTGTAAAACCATCTGGACCCGGGGCTTTATTATCGGGGATAGAGAATAGGGCCATCTTGATTTCTTCATCTGCAATTGGCTGAGTCAGACTAGCAATATTACTTGCGGGGATACGTGAGGGAAAGAGTGTGGAGAAGTCATGCTCCGATTGCGTGTGATTGGCTGAAGAAGTTTCTGAAAGTAACTGACTGCCACCTGCCCGATACCCTTCTGATCAGCAACCTGGATGCCTGCCTCATCATTTAGAGCATGGATGTTATTTCTAGATTGCCTGTGCATCAAGGACCGATGGAAGAATTTAGTATTTCGGTCCCCTAGTTGCAGCCATTGAATTCTTGATCTCTGCTTATAAATGGCTTCTTCCTCTTTGCATAGCTGTGAGAACAGCTTGGCATGGTACCTTTCAGCCGCAAGAAGATCTACTGAGGCTGGAGACTCATCTAGCAAGATTTGAGTTGAAGTCCATTTTGCTTTGCCTCTGCTACCCTGCTAGAGATGTGACTTGTATGATGCCTATGCAAGGTCTTGAGGGAATGCTTCAGCAGACGTAGCTTGGCAGTGAATCTATAAATAGGAGTGCCACGGATCGGGGATTCCCAAACGGATTTGACTATATCCAGGAAGTCCTCCCTATCAGCCCACACATTCAAGAACTTGAAAGGAGCGGGGGAATGAGGAAGGGGGGTGCTGAGTGTAAGAACCATAGAGCTATGGTCAGAGTGATCTCTTGGGAGGAATTGAGAGTGAGCTGCTGGCCAAGAGTTTAGAAAAGAAGAATTCCCAAAAATCCAGTCCAGTTTCTTCATAATAGCCGAGTTTCCCAACTGACCATTGTGCCAAGTGAACTTCATTCCTGAATATGAAATATGAGAAAGTTCTGAATCATTAATGCAGCATCCAAAGTCTTCCATGTGGCCATACCAGGATGCATCCCCCCCAGATCGGTCTGTTGTTCTTAGAATAGCATTGAAATCCCCTAGGAGGGCCCATGGAGATGAGGAAAATAACGGGGCTTGATGCTGAATATAGTTCCACAGAGTCCCACGACCAGAGGGATTATTAAGGCCATATACAAATGTTATCCTGAGATGGGCATGAGAGGAGAGTTTGATAACATCACACGTTGCCCATTGCTCAGAATAATGGGAGCAGACAAGGTCATACTGCAAGGGATCCCAGCCCACTAAGATTCGACAGCTGGGGTGAGCACTGACATTGGAGAGAAACTTCCAGGAGGGAAGGGAAAGGCCAGATATTACTGAATCCATTCTAGCTGGAGCAATTTTAGTTTCTAACAACCCAATAATACCAAGGCTGTGTTTATAAATCCAATCTCTAACTACTTTTTGTTTAGTGGGACTATTAAGACCCCATATGTTCCAAGATCCTATATTTGACATAAAAAGGAAATAAAGGTGTAAACACACTAACAGAACAGCATCAGGGCATTATCGGCCCTTTACTTTTTCTCATTTTCTTTCCTTTCTTTTTCTTAGTTTGAGAAGGGGAAGGAGAAGTACCTCTTGGAGTCGATGAAGTATCTAGGGATGTATCCTTGGCCGAAGTTGATGCTTCACTGCAGCTTGGAAACGTTACTATTCTACTTTCAATGCATGGGGGAAAGCCAGTGATGAGGTGCTGATTTTCTTCCAAAGGCTGAGGATCATTGTCTGAGTCATCTGATCCATACTCCTTCTCCAAATTGTTTCCACCCGAGGTGGCTTGGATAGCACATATCTCAGCTACCTTATTACTACTAGGAGCTCCTGTGGCGTACAGAATGACCCGATGCTCATCAACTGCAGTTGGTTTCTGAAGATTCTCCTGGATGTTTGATGATGCTCCTTTAACCTCAGCCGGGAGAGTACCAGTCACAATAGAAGAATCTTGTGGATTGACAATCCCCTTCCCTTTCTCATTATCCCCATTTTTATGGTTGTTCAGTGTAGGGCAGACATGCCCAAAAGTACCACATTTTTCACATCTAGGAGGTCTCCACTCGTACTCAACTTGGATCGATATTGGCTCCTCAGACAAAGAGCTTTCCATTTCAAAGTGATGAATGAAAGGGAGAGTTGCATCCACTTCCACACACACTCTCGCATAATCTAGCCGTGTGCAGTTGTAGGTTTGCTCATCACAGGACAAGGGCCTTCCTGCCATACTAGCTGCAAGACTTAAACCGGTCTTTGACCATAGTGGGAAGGGTAGGCCGTGGATGCGAATCCAAACAGGAAGCTTGGAAATCTTGTTTTTATCAAACACATAGTGTGGGTGCCATTGCTGCAGAATAATAGCTTTACCTCCGAACATCCAAGGGCCTTTCTCCAGTACCATTTGCATTGCTTCTTCAGTTTTAAAACGAAATATCATGAATCCAGAGGTAGTAGTCATGACATTTTCTAGCCCAAATCTTGCCCAAACTCTATTAGCAATGGTGTTAACCGTATGGAAAGGCATCTTAAAACCTGGGAAAAAACCTACCATGCATCTGTTCCATTTCTCCGCTGTTTCTGTCAGAATCTCCTGGGGAATTTTGAGGCGAGCTCCAACTTTTTGTCTAGGGATAGGGTCTAGTGAGAAACGGGTGCTGGAGTCCGTGACTCTAACTCTCTCCGCCCATGAAGCTGTTGGGGTTGTATGTTTTGTGGTTGAGGATGGGGGTTGGGGTGGGGCGGTTTTTTGATGGTTTGTGTGCAGGTGCACAGTTCTTGTAAGCCGAGAGGGGTTATGTGTATTGGATGAAGGTTGTTGGTGGTTAAGAATGGATGGGATAGTGATTTGTGCGGATTGGCTAGCCATGGTTCAAAGTGGTGCAATAGAGGAAATGCAGGGGATTCAACTTTTCTCCATAGAAAGACAGCCGCACAGGATTTAGGCGGCCACCTCTCCCAAATGTTGAAAATATTGCAAAATCCGAACGGTCAAACTGTAGAATACGTAGTGCTTCACATCATATCAGAAAAGGAGACTAATCAAACGGTGAACGGAGTAGATATTGGTCCAGCAGTAGTTCCTCTCTCAAGTCTCCTGTTCAGACCTTCTCTCACTAAAACTCCCCTCCCTAAACCCTCCCTAAACCCTAAACCCTAAACCCTTTCTTTTAACCCTAAACCCTAAACCGTAAACCCTAAACCCTAAACCGTAAACCCTCTCTAAACCCGAAACCCTAAACTCGAAACCCTAAACCCTAAAAACCTAAACCCTAAAACCCTAAACCCTAACCCTAAACCCTAAACCCTAAACTTTTTTTTTGGAATAAAAGTTAAGTTGTATAGATCCAAAAAAGTACATGATACGAGAGGTATACCCCAAGCATTACAAATGACCTAGAAGGTCAACAGAAAAGGAAACAAGCTTGTACATCGAAAGAAAACATACAAAGCAGCATAAACCGTTCAAAGGGTTGGTACAGAAATAATCAAAACTCAAGTAAGATCATCACTCAACTGGAAGGTAAAAAAGATGGTGCCACACGATGAGTAGCTGCAGGAGTTTTCATCTCGGGGATATCCTTTTTCTTTTTCCTCCTAGTAACAAGTGTAAATCCAGTGTCATCTAATCCAACAGATTGTGCAGTAAAAGATTCTGGAGGACGTGCTCGAGATGGTGTCATCTTAGGTAAATCTGTGGGAGGTACCTGAGATGAAGAACTGGTTTCAGAAGAAGATGGCAAAGCCATTTGCTTACTAGTAGTGCATATAGGCAACTCTAGAGGCGTTGTCTGAACATGGTTGTTTGTGGATAGTGGAGGAGTTATCGGGTTAACATCACCAAGATCACATGGCTTCAACTGACTTTCATCTGAGGAATAAGAGGCTGACTCATTTGTATCTGTCTCATCTGAATAATCTGTATCTATCTCACCTGAGGAATCTGATTCTTCAGAGGACATCTCATCTGTGTTTGTGGTTAGAGAGGTAATGGCATTACCTTTACCCTGATGACTAGTAGAGGCATCACCATTAAGCTACTTATCATCTGTGTTAGTGGCAGGTGAGGCATTACCTTTAACCTGATAACTAGGAGAGGCATCACTGTTAACCTGCTTATCAACTGAAGGCTGACATGAGTGACCAAAAACATGGCATTTTTCACATCTCTTCGGCTTCCATTCATAGTTCACATGAACTTCTCTGATAGTATTGGAGAACTCAAGTTCAAATTTGTGTACAAATGGTAGAGATGCATCTACCTCCACACATAACCGCGCGTAGTCTAGGCGCTTACATCCAAGTGTCAACTCATCACAAGAGAGTGGTTGGCCCACCATAATCCCCTAGTCATTTTGAGACGAGAGCCAACCGGCTTACGAGGGATGGGGTCAAGAGTGCATCAAGTATTAGAGTCGGTAACTCTTATCTTATCGGCCCAAAAACCCGAGGGGGGAGTGGGTCGGGTAGAGGTTGGGAAGGCTGTGTTTTGGGTGTTTTGGTGTTGGTTTGTGGGATGTTTAGTAGTTTAGGGGGTGGTGTTGGCTTTGGGTGTTTGGGTTTTCGGATTGGAAGTCATGGCAGATTCTGGTGTAGCTTCAACCAACAATTATTCACCAACAATTATTCAAACAATAACAAATCCCAACGGTTCAAAGGTAGACATACATGTTATGTATAACATATTCAAAACTCCGCACGTTTTAACGGTTGGATCTCCACAGATCTCAATTATACCGAAATTGACCTGAGATTGACGACCTTCTGTTGAACATGTAGAAAACGTTGCTGGAGGCTTTATTTCTAATCTCCACCATTCAGAATGTGTATCACAACCAGATGCATCACATATCGAACCATAAGGTTGATCCAACGGTGAAATAAGGAGAAATATGCCGGCAGCTCTGACTGTTCCGAGAAGGATTTTTCCAGAAATATTCAAATGGCTACCTTTCACAAGAGGAATCAAATATGGACGATCCCTCTGGTCAGAATGTAGACAATATAGATTTTCATAACATATCAAACAATAGTCTTGATCCAACAGTAGAGCAAGGAGAAATCGGCCGGCGACTCTGACAGCCCTAGTGGGGTTTCCAGAAAATTTCAGAAACTTTCAAATGGTCAGATTTCTTAAACGGCGGCAGCTTTCGACGATCCCTACGGTCAGAATGTAGACAATAGTTCAGTGCACAACATAACCAAATCTTGGCTTGATCCAATGGTGGTCGCCGGATATATGGCTGTCGGAGCACCGCCCCTTTGTATCTTTCCTCTCTAACCTCTCTCTAGCTTCTCTCTCTAGAAAAGTACAAATCCTCCCTAAACCCTAAACCGTAAACCGTAAACCCTAAACTGGAAACCCTAAACCCTAAACCCAAAACCCTAAAACCCAAAACCCTAAAACCCTAAACCCGAAACCCTAAACCCGAAACCCTAAACCTTAAAACCATAAACCCTAAACCCTAAACCCTAAACCCTAAACTTTTTTTTGGAATAAAAGTTAAGTTGTATAGATCCAAAAAAGTACATGATACGAGAGGTATACCCCAAGTATTACAAATGAACTAGAAGGTCAACAAAAAAGGAAACAAGCTTGTACATCGAAAGAAAACATACAAAGCAGCATAAATCGTTCAAAGGGTTGGTACAGAAATAATCAAAACTCAAGTAAGATCATCGCTCAACTGGAAGGTAAAAAAGATGGTGCCACACAATGAGTAGCTACAGGAGTTTTCATCTCGGGGATATCCTTCTTCTTTTCCTCCTAGTAACAAGTGTAAATCCAGTGTCATCTAATCCAACAGATTGTGCAGCAGAAGATTCTGGAGGACGTGCTCGAGATGGTGTCATCTTAGGTAAATCTGTGGGAGGTACCTGAGATGAAGAACTGGTTTCAGAAGAAGATGGCAAAGCCATTTGCTTACTAGTAGTCCACATAGGCAACTCTAGAGGCGTTGTCTGAACATGGTTGTTTGTGGATAGTGGAGGAGTTATCGGGTTAAAATCACCAAGATCATATGGCTTCAGCTGACTCTCATCTGAGGAATAAGAGGCTGACTCATTTGTATCTGTCTCATCTGAATAATCTGTATCTGTCTCACCTGAGGAATCTGATTCTTCAGAGCACATCTCATCTGTGTTTGTGGCTAGAGAGGTAATGGCATTACCTTTACCCTGATGACCAGTAGAGGCATCACTGTTAAGTTGCTTATCATCTATGTTAGTGGCAGGTGAGGCATTACCTTTAACCTGATAACTAGGAGAGGCATCACTGTTAACCTGCTTATCAACTGAAGGCTGACATGAGTGACCGAAAACATGGCATATCTTTCCTCTCTAACCTCTCTCTAGCTTCTCTCTCTAGAAAAGTACAAATCCTCCCTAAACCCTAAACTAAACCCTCCCTAAACCCTAAATTGTAAACCCTAAACCCTAAACCGTAAACCCTAAACCCTAAAACCTAAAACCCTAAAACCCTAAACCCTAAACCCTAAACCCTAAACCCTAAAACCCTAAAACCCAAAACCTAAACCCAAAACCCTAAACGCGAAACCCGAAACCCTAAACCCTAAGCCCTAAGCCCTAACCCAAAACCCTTAACCCTAAACCTGAAACCCTAAACCCTAAACCCCTAACCCTAAACCCCTAAGCCTTAAGCCCTAAGCCCCTAACCCCTAAACTCGAAACCCTAAACCCTAAACTTGAAACCCTAAACCCTATACCCTAAACCCTAAACTTTTTTTGGAAGAATTTAAGATGTATATATAAGAAAAGAAATATTCTCTACATTAATACGAGGGGCATGCCCCAAGAGAGAAAAAAATAAGTTCTTCCAATTTGTGGCCTTAAAGAAAGAAATAACAAAGAAATATAGGGGAGAAAAAATTAATGCATGGCTGCTGCGTGAATAGTGGTCATGTAATTATTTCTCACCCTGCTTTACAAAGAGAAGAAAAGTGGAAAACCATGCAATGTTTCTATGTGAACAGTCACTGAGAATTAATTTGCACCGATAGTTCATTCCATTAGCAGCAGTCTTGAATCTCGACCAGCATCTTTGTGCACATTCAGATTTGATCCAATGTTAAGTTGCCAAACTGAGGCCCCATATGTCTTGGATCAAGGAAGGACAGGTGCCCTCGTAGTTCATGTTCATGATGTGTGTGCGAATTCTTTGTAGAATTGCATCAACTGTTACTGAAGGAGGTTGGAAGACATTGTGGAAAACTCTGTTGTTTCTTTCATGCCATATAATGTAAACTGTTGTAGAGAGCAGGAGCCTAGCAATCAGATAAGTAATGTCATTTTTTTGTATATATGGTTGAAGACCACTGCAGCAGGTGATCCTAAGTTATGGATGGCCAATGAATAAGAGCTTTGTTGTTTACAGCTTTCCAGACGAATGTTGAATATGAACATTGGAAGAAAAGATGATCATGGGTTTCAGTTTGATGATCACAGAGCATGCAACTGCTGCTACTTATTATGCCAGTCATGTGCAGCATGTCCATTGTGTTTAATCAACATTGTGAGGCCAGTCATGGAATAAACGATTGGCGAGGAATGTAGCCTTTATACCATAGCATCTTATGCATTGTATTTGCTGGTTTTTTGTCACATAAAAGCTCCCATGCAGAGTCAATCGTGAATTTTCCTGAACGATGGCCATCCATACATATTGATCATTTCTACTGGAGTTGGGATAAAAGTTGATTGTGTTTCATGTTGCTTGTAGGTCTTGCACAGTATATGGGAATTGCCAGTGCTCACCATTTATAACATCAGATACTCTTGTTGTCCATGGCAGTCCTGTGGAGGTGAGAGTTCTCAGTGAAAAATTATCTATTAAACATTTTCCATTAGGTAGCCAATAGTCAAACCAAAGTGACGTTGATCTCCCATCTCCTATGCAGGGAATGAACCAACCCTTGCACTATTCTCAACTCTGCAATATTTTCCGCCAGGACCACGATGGATTTGATGGAAGCTTTATGTGCTAAAATGATCGCTGGCGAAGGTGAATGGTATGTATCCAAATAGCCCAAATCAATGTTTTTCTTTAAATAACCACCATATGTGTTTCATAGTTGCTGCTTTATTCCATGTTTTTAGGCTTTTAATTCCAAGGCCTCCTTCTTGCAGTGGGTAGCAAATAGAGCTCCAAGAGATTTTTGATCCTGTAAAAGATAGAGATGCACCCTTCCAAAGAAAAGAAGCAAGGATGCTTTCTATTTTCCGGATGGTTGCACATGGAAGGATGAACATTGATGGCCAATAAACTTGGATTGAAAATAGGACAGCTTTGATTAGTTGTAATCGACCTGCATATGTGAGAGAGGCAGACATCCACAGCTTAATTCTAGAGATGATTCGCTTAACAAGAGGCAGACATTCTGCATGAGTGAGCCTAGTGGATATTAGAGGAACTCCAAGGTATTTAACTGGAAAGATGCCCTGCTGGAAACCAAGTTGCTGTTGAATATCATGCTGAAGCTCCCTGTTAACTCCTGATAGATATAAGAAAACTCTTTGCTCAGTTAATGGTAAGTCCTGATAACTGTGAAAACTTGTCTAAGCAAGATTTAAGTATTCCAACTGAGTTTGTATCAGCATTGTAGAACAACATTAGATCATCTGCAAAGTATAAATGAGTGATGGAGTTGGGTTTGCAATGCCGGTGATATAAATCTGTGTTCTGAGTGGCATTACGCAGTATTCCTCCCAATCCTTCCATGGCTAAAACAAATAAGTATGGTGAGAGAGAGTCTCCCTGTCGAAGTCATCTTGTTGCTTTGAAGAAGTCGTGTAACTCACCATTAATGGTGTAATGGGTTGTAGAGATGCATATTTTGATCCAGTTGATCATGCATTGTGGGATTGCAATTGCTTCTAAACCGGCTAAAATGAAATCCCAGCTTACTGTGTCAAAAGGTTTCCTTAAGTCAATCTTTAAAGCACAGTTGGCTAGTCCATTGCTTAGATGAGAATTATGCATAAGTTCCTGTGTGAGTAGGATAACATCTGATATGTTTCTGCCCGGCAGGAAAGCTGACTGAGAAGGGCCAATGACTTCATCTAAAGCATTCTTTAACCTGGACACAATAACCTTGGATATGCATTTGTATAGAACATTGCAGCAAGAGATTGGGCGAAAATCATTCATGTAGGAGGGGTTTTCAACCTTAGGCACAAGTGCTACTCTAGTAGCATTGACACACCTAAACCCTAAACCCTAAAAACCCTAAACCCTAACCCCACCCCCAAACCCTAAACCCCTAAAATCCCAAACCCCTAAAACCCAAACCCCTAACCCTTAACCCCTAAAAACCTAACCCCAAACCCCTAAAACCCAACCCCCAAACCCCTAAACCATAAACCCTAAACCCCTAAAACCCTAAACTCTAAACCCCTAAAAACCTAAAACCTAAACCTCTAAACCCCTAAATCCTAAACCTTCAACCCCTAAAACCCTAACCCCTAACCCCTAAAAACCTAAACTCGAACCTCTAAACCTCTAAACCCTAAAACCCCAAACCCAAACCCCTAAAACCCCAAACTCCAAACCCCTAAACCCTAAAAATTGAAACCCTAAACCCCTAAAACCCTAACCCCTAAAAACCTAAACTCGAACCCCTAAAAACCTAAACTCGAACCCTAAAACGCTAAACCCTAAAACGCTAAACCCTAAAACCCTAAACGCTAAACCCATATGTTCTAGCTTCCAACTATGAACATTTATTGATAGATAAGTGACATAGGATGTGATTAATGGTCTCTGACCTCCTTTTTTTCTTACCCCCTTCTTTTTCCTCATTATTTTCAGGGAAGGAGAGGGGAATGAAGGAAATTGGATGGATTAAAGGCTGGAGATGTTTCAGTCGAAAACTCTAAAGCAGTAGAAGAGGATTCACTAAAAGTTCTTAGGGAATCCATTTTACTCTATAAACAAGTATTTTATTGAGAACATTAATGTGGTGAGGCTTAAGTTCAAGACATTCATTACATGAGTCATTACTGGAGTCATACACTTCCATTACTAGGAGACTTGTTTTAGCTGGATCAAGAATGGGCAAAGTATGGTGTTGTGGTTGAGGTTTATTATTTGTTACTGGCTCTGCAACCATGGAAGCAACTATGAAGAAAAGTTTTGGGGGGAGGGACTAAGTTGTGTTTAAGATGATGGATGTATGGTGGTTTTGTTTGGTAGGGGAGGATAATGGTATGGGGGTGGCTTGTGTAGAGGGGGACGAGCAAGAGTGGCCAAAAAACTTGCATTTCTCACATCGTGTTAGCTTCCATTCATAATCCACTGTGACTGTGATGGGTTCTACAGAAAGGGGGCAATCAATCTCAAAGCTTTGAATGAAAGGCAAAGATGTATCAATTTCACACACATAGGCGTGCATATTCCAACCTAGTGCAAGTATATATTGATTCATCATAAGAAAGTGGTCTACCAACCATACTTGCTGCCAAGCTTAATCCCTGCTTGGACCATAGAGGGGAAGGTAGGCCATGAAGCCAAATCCATACTAGTAATGTGGAGACTTTGCTTTTGTCAAATTGGAACCGTGGGTGCCACTGTTGAAGAATAATATTCTTCCCTCCAAACATTCATAGCCTCTTTTCAAGAACTGCATGCATCTCTTCTTTTGTTGTGAAATGAAATATCATAAATCCATTTATCGTTGTCGTTACACTCTTAAGGCCACACTAGCACCACACCCTGGATGTAATTGCATTCACTGCATGATATGGCATCTTGAATCCTGGGAAGAATCCTATCATGCATCGTGCCCATTATTCTGTTTTCTCCAGCAACATTTGCTTAGTGATCTTGAGGTAGTGCCCCACTGGTTGTCTGGGAAGTGGGTCTAAAGTGAAATGAGTACTAGAGTCAAAGACCATGACTCTATCTGCCCAATAAGTATGGTTTGCAAGCATGTTATTATGGTATTGGTGTTTCATAGCTAGTGGTGGTGGCTGAGATGGTGTAGAAGCGATATTATTGGAAGGCTTAGATGGTATTGTTATCTAAGGTGTCATGGTGAGAGGTCGGCAAGATAAACCCCACTATAAATTTATCTAAGTATGATCAAAAGACTCAATTCATCAAGTCCATAAACATTGCTGGTGTGTTTGTTAATCCAAATGGCATCACCAAGAACTCGTAATGGCCATAACAAGTTCTAAATGCAGTCTTTGGTACATCCAGGTCCTTAATTCTGAATTGGTAATACCCTGATCTCGGTCTACGTTTTCCACTCATCTCCCAAACGGATCCTAATCTGATGATACCCACTCTTCAAGTCAATCTTAAAAAAGATCTGGGCTCCTGCCATCATATCTAGCATGTCATCCAATCGAGGAATTGGAAAACGATACTTGATTGTAATCTATTAATGGCTCGATTGTCTACACCCATTCTCCATGATCTATCTTTCTTAGGTGTTAACAGTGCAAGTACTGCACAAGGGCTCAAACTCTCTCGTATAAATCCCTTTTGTAACAACTCACATACTTGCCTTTGCAATTCAACATGTTCACTCGGGTTCATCCTATAGTGAGGCATGTTTGGTAATGTGGCCTCAGGGATAAAATCTATGGCGTGTGAACAACACGTATAGGGGGTAAAGCATCAGGTAGTTCAGAAGGGAAAACATATAGAAATTATTTCAACACTTCTCTTACCTCTTCAGGTGGCTCCTCTAAAAAGTCTTCTACAATCTTCTTAGCCAGTACAGCAAATACAACAGACTCCTCACAAATCTCCTTATCAAAACTCCCCAGGACTTATTATGTTAAGCCCTCCTTCTTTCACTTATTCTTCTTCTGACTATTATCATTAGACTTAGAGGTAATCCATAAGTTGGATTTTTTACCTTGAAAAGTGAATGAACAAGATTTGATCATCCAAAGATTGTAACGTCCAAATCATATAACCAAGGCCTACCTAAAATGACGTGCCCTACATCCATAGGAATGACATCACACCAAATTTCATCATGATAATCAAAAATCTTAATGGGAAAAAGACATCTCTCTTTGACCGCTATAGATGTATCATTAACCCAAGATACACTATAGGGTTTAGGGTGTGGAATAGACTTTAAGCCTAAGCGGATACACTACCCGAGGAAACTGCATTGATACAA
>JANKYH010001208.1:0-31023 GCA_027475595.1 Populus davidiana x Populus alba var. pyramidalis | reverse complement strand
AAGTAATTCCACTTCTTTGCATATGGATCAACAAGGCTGTAGTATTCCCGAGATAATGGCTAAGCTCTACTCAATTCTTAGAGTTTCAATTGATGTTGATTTTCATGACTTTGCTACGGAGTATCTGAGTTTAAGAAGGAAAAGATAAATGTGGTCTAGTATAAATAGTCTTGAAGAGAAGTTGAAATGTTCGAAGCGAATGTATACACGAAGTAAACATGCTTAACTTACATTGTATGATTTTATTTTCTAAAGCATTAATTAATCAACTACGTTAAAATGCTAGGTAAATTTAATGTGTTTTGACATGCTTGATAATTTATTTATACATGTTTACATTTATAGAATAATAAGCTGACAGTTTTCCATTTGCAGAAGTTAGTTTCATTCATTATATTTGTTGTTATAGTTATGGACTTTTTATGCGAGTTATCGGACTGTTGGATTGCTTGTATTTTTTTATTCGAATTGTAATTTAAGAGATTAGTTGTTGTTCGATTCTCTTTTACGGATGATGTGTTATTGCATTGTTTAGCATGATATCATTTAGTTTAATGTAAACATGTAATATTTTAGTGAGTATAACTATTATCGTAAATATGTAATACTTTTATTTTTATGAATGCCTGTTTCAATAATTCAATATGTATGCCTGTTGTGAATATTGGTGGAAATAAAAATTACAAAGTACAACGTTGTGGATGGAAAGTTTTTGAAGTATTTATGTTACGATGTGTGATTTTTAATATAATACCATACTTTAAAAATAAGGAGGAAGCCTTGTATAGTATTAGCTTTATTACCTAAATAAGATGGATGCCAACATAATAAAAAATGAAAAGTAGGAGAATGCTAACAAAGGTGAAGACAATTGGCCAGCAAGAGAAAAATATATGAAAAGAAGAAAATAAATGGTACAAAAATAAAGGATGACCAAAGACTGCAAATGAATGTCTATTTGACAAAAACTGCCATCGAAAATGACGCATGTGATAGGTTTTAGAGTGCAACTGGCCATACAAGCAAAAATTCTAAAAATATAGGGACAAAGAATCTTGAATAATAAAGACAAAAATGTAGGGACAAAGAATATAGGCAGGACAATAATTTGCTAAAAACCATGTGAAAGAAACAAGATGTTTGATACAAAAGAACATCCATATTTAAATTTTACAGTTCATACACGTCACAACTTGTGTAGACAGTTATATTGAAAGCAAAACATGTACAAAAGATACATAGATATGCTTATTGCAACAATGTCAACAAACAAATTCAAATTGTTTATCCAAGGTATCATTTAATTTTTTTCTATATAACGAGCGATGCTTTTATCATGTATTCTAATAAAATAACTATCTTCAGAATAAACATCTCAACCGCATTTGTTACGAGCAAATGAAACACATTCTTAGGCTTGACAGGTTTGTGATAAAGTTATTCTTCCCAAGTCTTTGATTTTTTTTTATTACTAAATGATATTTAATTGGATTTATGTTACTTTATTAACAACTTATCAAAAAATTTTATTTACATGTAATTGAAGATATGGATGATCCACGGTTTAATACTATATTTAACAAAGATTTTGATGATGATTATGATAATATAATGAACTGTATTGTAGACCACATTAATTATCCTAGTTGTGAAGGTAGTGATACCTCAGTTGTTGGAGATGACGATGATGGAAACAACAATAATGACAACGACGATGACAATAATGATGAAGACAATAAAAATGATGATGATGGTGAATTTTTTTTAAGGACACAGTTTGATATGAATAAATTAATTATATACATGACTGGAGCTATAAACATGTATTATATTAATTATATGCATAAAAAACCATGTATGGTTTCATACAATATAGGGATGCGTTGGTTGAATGAAGTTTTAAGAGGTTATTGGAAACGATGTGTTAACATGTTTAGGATGGACACAACAACTTTGTTGAGTCTGTATAATGATTTAGAAACACATTATAGCTTAAAACTTTCAAGAAGAATGAGCGTTATTAAAAAGGTGGCAATGATTTCATTTACAATAGGAATATGGGCATCAAATAGAAAAATGCAGGAGAGATTTCAACATTTAGGTGAAATTGTTAGTAAATGTATAAAAGAAACCCTTAAATCATTATGTTTGTTTGCTATAGAAGTCATAAACTCAATAGATCCATAATTTACCAACACTCGAAGAGAAATTGCAATGAATCCAAGATATATGCCATATTTCAAGGTAAGACAAGCAAATTTTTTTTTTGTTTAAATGAATATCAATTATTTTATTAATGTTTCTAATTACTTACATTATTTTTTTCATGTAGACTTGTGTCAGTGCAATTGATGGCACACATGTTCGTGCCTGCATATCATCTGATAAACAAATTCTATTTATTAGAAGAAAATGTGTACTGATACAAAATGTCATGGCTGCTTATAGTTTTGACATACAATTCATGTTTGTGTGAGTAAGATGGGAAGATAGTGCATAAAATACGCTTATTTTTCTCGAGGCTATTGATAGTAGTAATATAAAATTTTCAAAACCACTGGAAGGTTGTGATTTCATATAAATTGAAGAGCTGGTAATTGAAGTTAGATAATAGTTTTTTAGTTATTGAAAACAATTAGCATGTTGTTCTTATTTGTAGGCAAATACTATTTGGTTGATGTCGAATATCCCAATAAGTATGGGTGTTTATGTCCTTATAAAAGCGAGAGGTATCATTTACAAGATTTTAGGTGTCGTGGACAACCAAATGATCGGGAAGAAGTGTTTATCATGCACACTCATAATTATATAATGTGATAGAATGTTCTTTTAGGGTATGGAAATAGAGGTGAAGAATTTTACAAAACATGTCTACTTATCTATATAAAACATAAGTTGAGATTGTGGTTGTATCAAGACACTACATAACTATATTAGAAGGAGATCGCAACATGATGATGTTTCTGCTGAATATGATTGCAATTCTAATTTTATTCTGAATGACTTTTTACTTGATATTGTAGCTTGTTCAGATAGTCAAGAATCACAGAAGCCTTCATATATAGATTTTATACGTGATGAAATTAAAAATAGTTTGATAAAATAATAAAAGAAAAACATAATGTACAAAGATTATTCATTTCGTTATGTACTTATATATATATATATATATATATATATGTATCCTTTTAAGTAATTTCATAATCAAACCTCAATATAAAAAACCATATTAATCAAATATATAATTTTTTTTTTCAATTTTAATTTCAATTATAGGTTTTAACGAAGCAATTAAAATTTTAAAATAAACTTTAATAAAAGTGATTTTTAAGAAACCACACAAAACAATCACCGTACTAAACTGAACCTAAGTCTCAAAGGTTAATCTCGTCATCTCCGCCCATTTCAAGTTGGGAAGAAAACACGTCATGTGATTTTGGCATTTTCAACTCTCATTAAACAAGTGCTCATATCTTTTCGATGTGGTATGAAAAAACCTGAAAACAAAAGGCAGGCATTGGGCAAGAAGAGGCATATGGTTGTTCTTGATCAAAGATTCCGTGGCATGTCTTCTACTTGCTTTGGGTTTTATCTGGTAGGCATAAAAAGGTGTTTTCTGGCGAGTGGAAGATGCTGCCAAGTGCTCAACAGTTGACGGAGTGGTGTATGTTAATGAGAATGTATTGGAAGAGAAAATCAATGAAATTAAGGTAATGGACAGGGAAGTGAGAGAGAGGGAAAGGAGGGGGTTAATTGAGGGTGATGAAGGGAGTGAGCTTGAGAAGGGATTGGTCCTCGATTGGTTAAGTTGGAGAAGAGGTTGAATTCGAAGAGAGGAAGGTTGCCGGATTTGTTTATGGAGTTCTTGGGGTCGTTTGGGGATTTTGAGGATGGTTTGGATTCGAAAGAGGAAAATAAGACGTTGATGTTTAAAAAGAAGTTTAGGTTTAAGAGTCCGTCAATGGATGCGAGGAGCCTCCAATGGGATTTTCAGGCTTGAAGAATAGAAGTGTTTCTACTAGAGATGGCAGTGATCTGAATGGTTTGTTTGGAAAAACTGATGCGGGGTCTTTGAAAAGGGATAGCAGAAGGAAGGATGGGAATGTGCATTTGAATTCAGTGCAAAATGAGGTGAACAAGTGGGAGAAAGAAAGGGGGGATTTGCGGAAGGAAATGGGATCCATTAATGCTCTTGAAACTCTTACGAAGGTGTGATTTTCTGGTGCCTTTTATTGAATATTTGTTAAGCTCAAATAACTTCGGTGATTGTTCTTGATAATATGGAATTTATGATTGTATAGCTAATCAAATATTGGAATGCGAGTTCTGCTCGCGAAGAAACTTAAATATATTGGCTTAGTTTTTTATGGTGCTGAATGCATAATCTATCATTTCTGCTATCAGCTGAATTTCAGATATGTTTTGTTGTTAAAACTTTTGCAATCTTGGGGTGTTTGTAAAAACTTTTAGGTGCTGTCCAGGAGGCCAGGGAAGGAAGGTCTTCCAATCAAATTCCGAACGCAGGAAAATCAATGGACTTGGAGACCCTGAATTCTGAGAGCTTGACCAAAGAAAACCAGGGAACTTACCTCAAAGTTTGATAGGCCTGCTGCACTGAGTAGAAATGGCATTAGAAAACCAGGGAACTTACCTCAAAGTTTGATAGGCCTGCTGCACTGAGTAGAAATGGCATTAGAAAACCAGGGAACTACCATATGTAATGGCTTTGATATAAAAGAATGCTAAACAATAATAGGAATAAGTTTCTTATACTTTCTAAGCGCCCCCCAGGCTAGAGGCTTAGAACTTGAAGAATCTGGTGGGCTTTATACTCTAAGAGTGGCTTCTCGGGAAGATGAACGAGGGGACTTTTCTTACAGTGTTGCATTTGAGGACCGTGGTGATGCCAATAATTCCCGTTATTTGCAGAGTCCTCCTTTGAGGATTTAGGTGACTCCAGTGCTGACATTGTTCTGCTGCAAATAAAAGCAACCAATCCAACCTCTGATTTCTAAAGGCGTCAAGCTTACCTATACACTTTCTTAGAAGCATCCCTCCCTCTCAATGAGACAATTTTCTGCATGGCCTAACCAGGTCTGTGATGCTGTTGAGATTCCATCAATTACCTATTTTGAATTTTGGGGGTCTCGAGAGCACTAATTTCGTTGCGATTACTTTTGTATATTTTATATTGATCCAGATGCCTCTTAATCAATGCTCTAATATGGAAGGAAAATTGATTTTTTTGCAGGAACTTCATGAGGCAGTGAAATCGCATTCCATAGGTAATTGTTGTGAAGAAGGGGCAGCTTAAGCTAGCTCTATGTTGGACAACCATTTTCTGAGGCGGAGATGGCTTTGTACTCTTTGCTTGAACAAAATTAAAGCACCTAAATAAATCAGCTAGCAGAGAAGACATACGAACCAAACGTGGTTTCTTTTATGAGTTTACCTAACAATGGAAGCCACTGTCAATCTGCAGGCTTATTCTTATTAGAAGTTCCATTTCGGAGTTGGTGACTGCATGATAATGAGAAGTTATCGGCGGAGTTAAGGAATTTGCATGCTCATGTGAAGTTATTGGGTGGAGTTGAAGGACTTGCATGCCACTGGTCTTCTAAATATATGAATCCACTGTCACCAGGAAATTACACTGGCCATTCAAACCAGAAATTCCCAGCATCGCTTGTTGTTCCTCACCATCAGCTGTTCTCATAATCCGAGCCAAAAAAGAAGATACTTTTTCTGTGGTTTGCGGTTGACAATTTTGTCTGCTAATGGAAGTTTAAAAGCTATAACCACTCAATTTTGTTTAGGGAAAGACTTGATTCAAGTAGGAACTAAATCGGTGTAGATGATTATTTTTCTTCTCATTTGAAGGATTCAGTACTCCTGCACTACTTGCTCGATAAGCATTCACTTTGATTCTTGATTTTTTTTTTCCTGTTCATGCAAACAATTTGTCAGGCGAGAATTTTTGCACCAGTTTGCTGATGGCTGAAGCCTGAAAGATACATTGGACAACAGTAAACCTGGTAATTTGATTCAATAGAAAAGGACAGTAGCTCAATGAGCCAATGACATGCTGCGGCAGTGAAAAGATTGAAAACCGAAGGATCCATAACAATGCTGCCTTTAGCAGCTACTAAAAGCAAACAGGAGAAACCTAGATCCAATAATTCCAAGAAAAGCTGTGAAACTGGATCCTATCCTGTTAATCAAAAGTCATTTCTTGGTATGTAAAGTTGGACAACATCACAAGAACGAATGCTAATGCATTTCGTGCTTTGCCATCTTTTAATCAAATGAATCTGTACGATTAGCAATGAAATCCAATAGTACTGTATACCACATCCTCTATTTTTTCAACAAGCAAATGCAGAACTGAGAAAAAAGAACTTGAAACACCAACCACATCACCAGAACACCTGTTACTAAATCATGTAAAAATAGAATTTACACAAAAACTCAAGGTATTGACTTCTTCGCGTGGTTCTAATGCCTCTGCTGATAGAGTAAACATTATCACAACACGGAAAATTATTGAGAACTAGTAATTTTGACCATAGACTGAGCATGAATAGGTGGTAAACTGGATTGGCAAAAGTTTTGCCATGATTCCTGCTTCTGCTCCTCATTTCTGGTATATGCTTCATATATACAAGTCACGATGTTCCTTGCCGCTTCTCTTGCCTCAGGCAATCTATCATTCAACAAATCTGCAGCCATTTGAACCAGCGAAACCAACCCAAATTCGTTCATTGCTTCTAGGCCCTGAAATCAACACCACATAAACTCCCACCAGTTAAATATCATTCTCCCCTTCACAAGCTAAACTCGGCAACATGAATACAAAATATATAGCTTTATATAATTTTACCATCTTGGAGACAGAGTTAGAGATAGTTATGGCAGCTTTGGCCCTGATTCTAGGGTTGATATGTCTAACATAAGGCCGGAGCTTATTGAGTAAAGGCAGAGGGGTCATGGATTTCACCATTGCATTTAATGCTTTATCTGCTTCTTCACACACGAACCTTTTGTCTTGGGAAGCTTTCAGTAGTAGTTGCAACAGCTGTGCAACCACATTACAATCCAAAAACATTAACCACGATTCAAACAAGAAACATAACAAATCAAAATGCAAGCCGCAACAAATTACGAATTGAAAAAAAGTCACCAGTCCTCACCAGGTTATCAAATGCGTTATTAGCAGAGTCAAGTGACTGGTCGCCAAAGACCTTGAAAATATCAGATGAAGCCATGATAGATGTCTTGCACAAAGCACTTCTTGGATTCTTCATAGCTTTCACCACCATTAACATCACCTTTTCCCTATAAGTATTTACCCAAAACCACATCATCAAAACACTTCAAGAAACACTACTGATCATCTCAAATCTGAAAAAAAAAACCCTTACAAGATTGGCAGCAAGAGCAACGAGTGATAGAGTGCAAATCTCCTAACATTATTCAACGACTCGCAAACCCTTGTCCAGTCCTTTGAATCTAACTCCTCTACTAAACCCTGAAATAAAAAAGAGCCCAAAATTAATATCCACACAAAAAAAACCCTTCAAAATCTAAAATGAAATGGCATCTGAGCATGGGTCTAAAAATAAAGAAAGATCCAAAAAATAAAGACTTGCTTGGATCTCGGATTCAGGATCTGAAATGGGTTCAAGATTCTCAGAAGAGATATAATCAATGATCGGATCTGCAGCAGGAGGAGGCAATGATGCAGTCTTGCTTTCTTCATTTACTCCAAATTTGGCAGTTTCATGTGGAAGTGGAAGACCGTTGTCAATAGGTTTCAGTGCCATTTCTTTTGACCAGAGTACTGTGAAAGAGAGATTGGTTTTTGAAATCCAGAAGAGGGTTATGCTATGTGCTTTCTTCTCTTGCTTGGCTTTGGGTATGCAAAATGTGAGGATGGGTGTATGACTGAGAGAGTGATGAGACAATTATAGAGACAAAGAACCCCTTTTTTTTTCACTTCCTTTTCTACTCCATTCTGTACTCCGTACTGTGTTGTTTATACCTAGAGGCTAGAATAAGCTCCCGGGTTCGGTAAAATTTATTTATTTATTAATTACTTTATATATATATTTTTTAATTATTTTAATTTACTCATATTAAAAATAATTTTTAAAAAAAAAATATTTTTTTAATGAATTTCTGAGTGAAAAAGAACTATTGCCACATTTTTAAACATCTTTTAAATCATAAGCTAGTTACAGTTTGTAAAATTTTAATGTGTTTTTTATATAAAAAAATAAAAATAAAAAATCAAATATCTATACAAGGATCTAATTAAATAAATTGATAATAATCTATATAAATAAACATAAAAAAATTTATCAACAATAACCTAAAGAAAAATTAAGAGGTAAATACAGATCAAAATATTCAATCACACAAAATAAAATACATAACCGATTGAGTTTACTTAAATTATTTATTTAATTCAATAAAAAATAATAGAAATAAAAACATAAATGAAACTAATTAAATAAACTCATACCCTAAAAAAATATTACGCAAAGCCGGATATATAAAAAATATTATTTAAAAATGAATATTTTTTATTTTGAAAAATAAAGTTCATTTATATAAAACATAAAAAAATTATAGATGAATTAGAATAATATCTTTAAAAATTAGATACAAACAAAAAAAAATTAAAAAAATTCTTTTCACAAATTAATTTTAAAAAATATATTTTTGTGATTATCTTCAAATTTTTTTCCATAGATTTATCCAAGTCTCATGAACTAGATAACGAGTTTTGTATGAACAAATATAGAATGATAAGATCGTAAAAAAAAATATCAAACGACATTAACTTTTCAAACTTATGACTAGAGTCATTAGATGAGAAGTAGTACAAATGAAAAAAAATAAAGTCGAATCCTCAGCAAATCAAATGTCAAAAGATAAAATCAAGAAAGAAAAAAATTAACTACACAAAAAGATATTTTAAAAATATATAATTAAAAGAATGAGGGTGAAAATCAGAATAAAAAAATTAATTAGAGGGCAAACACAAATTTTAAATTGGAGGGTAAAATTAAATTGAAAAATAACTTTAACTAAAGGAAAAACAAATAAAAAAATGAGGATTAAATTGAAAATAAAAATAAAACAATTGAATGATGAAATTGAAAGCCAATACAACTCTAACAAAAGGGCCAAAGAAAAAAAATCAAAAGAATAAGGACCAAAATGAAAAAAAACATATAAGAAGTTGTAATTGAAGGACTAAATTTAAAACAAACAAAAGTTTTATAACAGTAATAGAACTAAATAAGAAATCAAAAAAACGAGGACTATAATTAAAAAAAAGAAAGGACAATCATGCACTTTATCTAATAGGAGATAGAAAATTGAGGGGAAAGAAGAAGTGACCACCATTAATAATCCGACCACCATATATCGCCCATGTGCCACACCATAAGAAAAAGGACACAATGGCGTTTCAAAAAACACGGTGAAAGGTCAAGTTTGGCCACCAGGTGGCCTTATATGAGCCGCTTAAATGACATAGACACAACTCATTCATTGATGTGTAATGAGCATGCGCCAACAACTTTCTTTAATAAAACAAATACAAATTCAACATAAAATACCAAACCACCTTCATGACCTTAAAGAAATATTTAAAAAAACCTATGTGAAAGGACATAAATGCCCTTGAATGCATACTTTTTATTTTTATCTTTTCTAAGGTCAAATATGTATTTTAACTGTATATGAAGAAGGTAAAAACAAAAATAAAAAACTTTGGTCAACAACTTTATATATTTTTTAATTTCAGAGGAAAATAATTATTTTTCCTATTTAAAGGTGTATGAAAAGTAAAAAAAAACTTTTGGTTAGCAATTCTAAATTTTATTGACCTTGAGGGTAAAAACATATTTTTACTATACAAAAAATTTAAAAAGCTTAACATATCCCCTAATAATCTTTTAAATGACCAATGAGCCATTAAAAAAAAACTAAATCACCCCACTCACGAGGCTTTTAATTTATCAACTCAAGGGCAAAAAAAACAATTTCACTATAACGATTAATGATAAACTATATATAGTGCTACAATGAAAAATATGTCCAATAGTAGTAATATATATGTCCAATAGTAGTAATATATGTTAATTACTCTATCTAATTCTGCAAAAAGATTTTTTTTTTTTTACACTCCCTCTTTGTTACTAATTTTAAGGTTAGATAATAAAAACAAATTTTCTTAATCATTACTGTTATGATTGTTATTGTACTAATTTTTATGGTTACAGTTTAAAAAGATAGTTTTTTTAAAAAATTAATAAATTATAGTTTTTTCATGACTAAAGTTTTAAGAGAGCGTTTTTAGTGAATACATGTAAAATTATGATGTGTTTTAATTAACTAAATATTTTCAAAACTATGATTATGATAAAATACAATTCCAACCACACTTTAATGTCAAAAACCCCCTAAATCAATTACTTCTGGATGTCCCTTAAATTTCAAAAATTAATTAATTAGCTTCCAAATTAGTATTGAATATGCTTAATTTAATGTTAATTTATTTTTTAAAAAATATATCTTATTTTTTTCCCATCAATGTTTCCATTTTTCTGATTAAAGATACTTAAATCCTACATGAATAATAGAAAATTAGATCTGAGACCTGCGTTCTATTGTGGGCCAAATATTTTTTTAACGTACAACAGGAATGTTTAGGCAATTATAGTATCTATAAATAAGCAGGAAAAACCCGATGCTTAAGTCATTAACTTAATTAAATCCAATAAGATCGAGTAATGTAATAGTTTGATTTAAATAATAGGTAGTGATAGCACACAAACCATACAAAACATTTTTTATAACAATTAACTAAAATAAATGAGTCATTAATATCATACTTGAAAGGAAAATAAAGGAAAGATCGATGCAGACTTATTGTTATTCCATTGTGGACATGGCCCATTACAAGAAGAGCTTGTTGAGATGGTCAAAACCCCACTGTAAAAGACTATATGACAACATTAAAAGAAGCTATATGGGTCACTAGAGCGATGCCCCATAAAAGAAAAAAAAAAAAAAAAAAGAGAGGAAGTGATCCTCCTATATTCAACCAATCAATTCTATTTAACTCAATGATAAAATTTATTTTTAAAAAATAAACTTAATAAAAAACAATAAATAAAAAGACGAGAGAACACAAATCAAATAAAAAACGATGGACACAAAAAGCTGTAAAAAGAAATAAATCTCAATCTCCAATTAAATAAATAATGAAGGATAAAACCAAAAATAATAATATTAACTTTATGAAATAATAAACAAAACAATTAAATCCCAAGCAAACCCCCTAGAGGTAGGATAATTTTCAAAACTTGCAACCTGTGAAATCCTAGACACAAGAATAATAAAGAAGATAAAATCCAAAAAAATCAAAAGTTAAATGATGAAATCAATTAAAAAAAATTACAGACTTTGCAAAGTAAATATAAAATTTAAAAGAATGAGGGTAAAATTTAAAAGGAAAAAAAATAGAGGGTGGAACTGCAAAAAACAATATGCTCTTAATATTATTTCAAATTCTGTACATATCAATTAAAAAAATGGGGATCAAATCTGACAAATCAAGAACTTGAATGAGGATGAAAATAAAATAAAATTATCATAACTTATTCAAAATAAAGCAAACAATAACTAAAAGAAAAGGGGATTAAATAAAAGAAGAAGAAGAAGAAGAAGAAGAAGATAAGTTTAATGGTTGATTTGAAACATTGCAAGGCAATGCAAATATGGAGGAATAAAGAGGAAAAAAAGGAGAGGAAAAAAATAATGGCCTCTAATGACAAACTGATGAACTTTGTTATACATGCGTTGTCTTTTCATGGAGAATAAACTGAGACCTTCAAATACCACCCTTAAACAACAATTTTGGCTGTCGTAATTAGCCGTATGTGTTAGCCTTTTTTTAATTTATTTTTCATTTAGTAAAATACTAAAATGACCCCATCATTAGTTAGAAAAAAAAACCAAAAATAAAATTAAAAAAAATACCCTTTAACATGAGGCTTAAATTATTTGAACTCAAAAAGGTTTTTTATTGTCATTTGTATGGGAATTTACACAACCCCTCCCCCCAAACATTGGTAAGTTTTCTTTTCATTGTAAGGGTAGATAGGTTATTTTATTTTGTATTTTATTTTGAAAAAACAAAAGTGATGTGCCTTAGGCTCCTAACCTGAACACACTAGCAATATGATATGAAGATTAAGGTAGGTAGGTTCAGTTATATGGTTTTTCTTATGGTGTTTGGGTTGAAAATTACATAATTTATAATGAAAATGAGAGATAAAATTTGAATAAAACTCTTTAATAAATAGGAGATGCCACAAAGGAATTTCAATCAGGATAAAGATGGCACACTCTTTGCGATTAAGAGTAATGAGTAATAAGTAATAAGTTTGATTTGTTCTTCAACAAATTTTGAAAATGGAAGAACAAGGAAAAAAAACTCTCTAAATTTAAAGTTGAAAAGTTTTATTATTTTCAAAAGTTTCTCATACTTGGTCAAAAACATCATTTTATACTTGAAACAACCCTCCAAGTCTAGGAAATACCAAAATGACATAATTGAGATCCAAATAAATAACTTTGTTTAGAAAACTAGACAAACAATAAATAACACATGTTTTTACTTATAGAACAGACATAAAGACACAAAAATAAAAACAACCATAATTTC
This sequence comes from Populus davidiana x Populus alba var. pyramidalis, assembly GCA_027475595.1. Classification (NCBI taxonomy): domain Eukaryota; kingdom Viridiplantae; phylum Streptophyta; class Magnoliopsida; order Malpighiales; family Salicaceae; genus Populus; species Populus davidiana x Populus alba var. pyramidalis. The sequence continues at coordinate 18,278 of JANKYH010001208.1, read as the reverse complement.
TTGCACACAACTCAAATGCATACATGGTTGGACAATCTGGAAAGATGATATTCTGAACTTGAAAACCATATAGAATAGGTTTATTTACCAATGTAATAAGTTGGTGAAGATTTAGATTGAAATCAGACCAAAGATTGACATTAAACCCGAACTTTCAAAAACTCCCAAATCATGACTCAGATTTTATTTGCAAACAAACAAACAAACATAGCCGAACCATTTTCATTCAATTTATAAGCCTTGAAACTCGTTGAAACTTTGGTTCTGTTAATCCAACTTGTTAAGATACTTTGTAGTTGTTTCACCCGAACGCTCATCGTTAAACCAACTAAATGCCCATACACATTAGAATCAGCTCCTTTCATGTTATAATGAAGGTACATATCATCACCCTCGGGTTTAATGTGATTTATCCTCAAATCATAATTGTCAACATCTTCTAAGTAAAGTGACAAGTTTTTTACATTAAAAGTAGCTGAAACATTCTACTCACTAAGAAGGTCAACCTTGTAAGCATTATTATTCAACCTTTTGACAACTCGAAATGGTCCATTAACTCTCGGTATCAATTTGAACTCTAGTTTGTTTGGAGATCTGCCTTTGCTAAAATGAATCCAAACAAGATCTCTCGGGTCAAATTTGACCATCTTTTACCTTTTATTAGCAAACTTTGCATATTTTACCTTCTTCTTGATATTAGATCAAACCTCGATTTGTCCATCGGTTTGCGGATGACATGTCATACCAAACAATAGTTTTGTTTCAAGCTTCCTTCAAAGAAACTTCCAACAATGGATTAAGAACATCATAATCAAACAAAAATACTTTTGAGGACTTCATGCAAACGTATAAAATTAGCAATATTTACAACATTATCAATCTTGTGGCAAGGTATAAAATGTGATATCTTAGAAAATCGATCAACCACAACCATAACTGAATCCTTTCCATATTAGGTTCTAAGAAACCCAAGTACAAATTCTTTGCTAATAACCATACATGAATGCTCTATAATAGACAATGACATATACAACTCATATGTATTTTCTTTGCTCTTAGAGTGTGTTTGGTATTGCGGTAGCTGTTGTGGTTTAAAAAAAGTTGTTTTATAAAAAGTACTTTTAGTTGAGTTTGGTTTGAAAAAATAGGTGTTTGGTTAAAACTGTGGTTGAAATTGAAGTTGAAGAAAAAGTAGTTTAATGTGTTTGGTTAAAACTTCAAAATGCTTTTAAAATTAAGGTTATAAAATAATTTTAAAAATATATATTAGTACTTATGATTTTTAATTTAAATATTGTAGATTTAACTATTGCTATTTTATTATGAAATAAATCATACTTTATATAAAATATTTTTTATTATTCCATGAAACCATTTATAATTTCATTGCGTACGAAATACATCAAACTAAAACTACAGTTTTTATAATATTTTTAGCATGTAATAAAATTAGATAAAATATTATCAGGTATAAATTTCACTATAATCTAATTTATTTTTTTTAAAATGTAAAAAAAAAAAAAAGAGGCACGCAGGCAAGTGAACAGTGCAAGAGAAGTGTATTGTTCACTGGTTTTTAAGTGAACAGTGCAGTCTTCCTGCACTGTTCACATGAACAGCGTACACTATATACTGTTCATGTTAATTGCACTGTTCATTGAACAGTGCAATTAACATGCACAGCAAAAAAAGCATGAAATAGCTGCTTTCCGTTTCCTGCATTAGAAACACAGAATTTAAGTGGGGTCCAGTGAACAGTAAAATGCTTTTTTCTTTAACCAAACGGTTGCGCGCTGCGTTTTCAATAAAACGCAGCCGCAACCGCAGAGCCAAACGGATTCTTAGTCTTCTTGCACATAACACATCTCTCAATCACTTTGTGAACATCTTTCAACATGTTACGCCAAAAGAAATGTTCTTTCAGCAGCTTATAAGTCTTCTTTTCACCCAAATAACCACTAAGACCATCATCATGAGCCATTTACAGAAGCAAATCCTGTAAAGAACATGAAGAAATACACATTTTGCCTATCTTGAACAAGTAACCTTCATGCATAAAGAACCCATCATAAGCTCCCTTAGCACATTTAGTAACCACATTAGCAAAGTAAGAATCATTAGTATATTGATCCTTCACTTGTTCAAAACCTAGCAACTTTACATTCAATATAGAAATTGGTGCATACCTCCTAGAAAGAGCATTGACTACTACATTAACTTGTCCCTTCTTATATTTGATGACATATGAAAATGACTTCATAAACTCTACCCAATTAGCATGTCTTCAGTTCAACTTGATTTAACCTTTAATATACTTTAAAGATTCATGATCAATATACACACACAAACTTATTTGGTAATAAGTAGTGTTGCCATACCTCTAGAGCTCAAATTTAAGAGTAGAACTCTGTCATAAATTGATTTGTTCAACTTTCACTTAAATGTACTAGGTGCATTAGATAGCGTAAATGACATTACCATTAATTCATATAACTTGTTTTTAGTTTTAAATGTTGTTTTCCATTCATTCCCTTTTCATCCTAATCTGATGATAATAACTCATTAAATCAATCTTAAAAAACAACACAACACCATGCAACTTGTCAAGCAAATCATCAAGTGTAGGTAAAAAAAATCAAGTCTTAATTGTTATCTTGTTAATTCGCCAACTTATCTTTGAATCTCATTTTCCTCCTATGGATTGCACTTAAAGGTTGGGCAGTTAAGAAGTGAAGCTCCTAGCACCAAGTTAATTTAATGTTCAATTACACGAATAAATGGTAAATCCTTAGGCAACTCTTCTAGAAACACATCTGAAAACTCCTTAATCAACATCATAATTTGTCTTGGCAATTCCACTTTTTCTATTTGCAATAATGGTTTCACCCATACCATGAAAGCAATCCCAATCGAAACTAATGCTTATTTGATGTCTCTCTCTTGGCTAATATAAGCCCTTTACCTAATTTCACCTTATTTTTTGACTTTGCAACTTGTTCTCTCTAATTTGTCGAGAACTCAATGGCAACAAATTCACCTTCTTCCCATTCAGCAAAAATGAATAAGTATTCTTCTATCTATTGTAGGTGACATCATTATCAAATTGCCACGGACACCTTAATAAAAATATAGCTAACTAACATGGGAGTAATATCACACAAACCTCATCATGATAAGTTTTAATGGAAAAAGGCACACAAACTTGCTTTGTCACCCAAATCTCCCCATTCTCGTTAAGCCACCATAAATTATACGATTTAAGACGTGGAACAGTAACAAAACCTAATTTCTCCACAAAGTAGTGGACGCAACATTAATACAATTTTTATTATCAATGATCCTTATCTCAAATCTAACATCTCGTATGAAAGATGTTCTCACATTATTCTTTATAGACACCACAATGGAATTCCAATAAGGATAAAGACGTCACACTCTTTAAGATTAAGAGTGATAAGTCTGATTTATTCTTTAACCAATTCTGAAAATGAAAGAATAAGAAAGAAAGCTCTTTAAACAAGAAGTTAAAAACTCAAGGGTGTCAAGGTCTTTTTACTGTTCATTTGTAATGGAAATTTACGCAAGGGTCTACCAAGTATTAATAAATTTTCTTTTCATTCCAAACATAAATAAGATATTCTACTATGTATTTTATTTTTAAAAGACAAAAGTAACCCTCAATTTAAGATAAAAAAAACTATTTCTTTAAAAGGTAGTGATGGGATTTTACTATACAATTCAAATGTAAATTGCTTGTCTTGTTCCTAGTTAATCTTAGACCGCCAAAATTGTCCCAATGCAAAGACTATTTACCCTCAAAGATTTGACTAAGAGTCTTTTTTTAAAAGCCCAAGAAGGAAAAAATACTATTGTGTCTAGATGAACAATGTTTTCTCCTCCTCTTTTGTTTAGTTTAAATTTTAATCTGACTCAAATTTCTTACTCATAGCTCCTTCACTCTTTAATTTGAGTTTTATTTGTCATCTTTTACAGCACATTAGTCTTGTGTCGGCTCATTGTTTATGATAAATTATTTTTATGGGGAAAATATCAAAAGAATATATAGTTCTCGTTGTTATAAAATAGGTCACATCAACACATTAAATATGGAATTTATTTTTTTATTTTATTTTTTGAACTAATATTCTTGCATTTAAATTAAATATATTTCCTATCAACCATACTCAAGTTATATTTTTTATTTACTTAAAAAAAAAGTTAATAGTGGCATTTGATGGCTTTATAAGCTCTGGCAATAATATATTCATAATGGTAATTTCCTCTTGTTAACTCTAGAAATTTCAATGAAAATGAAAGCACAATTTTTTTCTAAAACTATTATATGGCCAACCAAATATAAAAGTCTTAAAATTTGCTTTCTTGTGTATAGAATTTTTTTAAAATACTATAAAAATAAAATAACATTTTGAGAGCTAAATACCAAATAAATATTGCCTTCATTTATAATAGAGGCATGTCAATGCAATATTAGATAATTTCTAATCACATTTGGAAAAAAAATCAAAACATACTATTTATTGACTCTCCTTTTTAAGATAAATATATCATGGGGATAATTACCGAAAAGACTCATTAAATATTCTACCATATAGAAAACCCATTAAAATATTTGTGTATATATAAATTTCAAAGTAATTTTCTTTCCTATAAAAACACCCTACTAATAAACTTTCCACTTAACTATTAAATAATTATTTTCTAGATTACAAGAGTTCTAAAATAGTGTTCAAGCTTGGTTTATTATTATTTTTTATCGAGTTTGAGCTTGCTCATGAATAATATAAAATAAAATAAATATAATTATTTAAATAAATTAATTTTTTTTATCATTATGTATTTCATACGTGTGTGAATTTCATAGTTAATTAATAAATTATTTCCTTATAATAATATTTTTTAAAAAATATATAACATGTTCAAGAACTTTTCAAACCAAGTAGTAAATTATTCGAACTTAAAACAAAAACATTTATTTATATATGTCGGTATATTCTACATGTCAGTGTCTGCACTTCACATGTTGTACTTCTTAATATCAATTTAATTTATGTTTAATAGTGTGTGTATATATATATTATTTTATCTGCAAGCATTTTTATCGGTTTTTATTTTTATCTTTTTTTCCAAACCTATAGGGATGACACACGCACACTAAGCCCATTGTTTGATGTAGGGGTGATTATTTTCGGTTTAATTTTTATCAAAAAATAATAATTAAATCGATTTTTTTTTAAAAAAACTAAAACTAAACTGAAACTAATTCAAATTGACTGGTTTTGGTTCGGTTTGATTTTCTATGACAAAAACCGGTTCAAACCCGCTTGACTCGGTTTTTTTGGTTTTTTTTATTTGGCTTAGTTTTTTCAGTTGTAATTGGTTTGGCTCGATTTTTTCCTGATTTGGCTCGGTTTTTTTCCGGTTTTTTGTTTGGGTTTGGTTTGGTTCGGTTTTTTTCGGTTTCAGACTTATAAAACCGAAACCGAATGGGTTAGTTTTTTTAAAATTTTAATCGGTTTAAGTAATTTTTTTTTTAATTTTCTTAATTTAATTGATTTTTTAGATTTTTTTGTTCACTCCTAATTTGATGCCACAAGAAGGTTTGCCTAAATTGACACTTGCGCATACCTTTAGCTTTAAGAATTATAATTACATCCCTAGAACGTTAGTTGCCGCCGATTTGTTAGTTGATAGGAGTGAATGACAAGATGACGAAAACACCCCTGGATGTTGGCGAGTCATTCTCTCATGTCTCTCTTTCTTCTGTCTCGCTGTCACCATCGATTTTGTAAAATAAGAAATAATATCTCTCTCAATATATGGCACGATAATCAAAGAAAATAAGAGATTCAAGCTTATATTTAGTCACATTAAAATTTCAGATTCTATGGTTTTATGGTAATTAAATAATTGTTCATGTATTAGACAGAAATCTTCAAGATTTGGATTGGACAAGATTGTGGCACAGGGTTTTTACTGTTTCGTTTTCTTTTTCTTTTCTTTCACGATTATTTGTTTTGGTCCCTTAATTCTTTTGGACCTTTTGCAATTGTTCATATTTATCCTTTTGTCTTTTTAATTTCACCCTTTCATGTTATATTTGCATAGTTTAAAACTTGATAATTCCTTTCAGTTTGTGTGGTACATTATATTTGCCGTGTCAAAAGAGATTGATGCGTGATTTTACTATTTGAAATTTTTGGTTCATGAAAATTAAAACAAAAAAGATCAAATTTAACATGGGAACAAGAACACAACTTTTTTTTTTTTTACTATTCATGGGACATGAAAAGGAACAATATAGTCCCTAAATCTTTTGGTTCATGGAAATTAAAATTATTTTCTTCTTATATTTTTATTTTAAAAATAGTGTAATGATTAAAAAACATTTTTTTTTTTTGCTAAAACAATAAAAAAGATGCATTGATAATAAAATGAGGTTTGAGTTGAAGATATATATTTTTCCTCTATATTTCAAATGATTGAGATTTTTAACAAATTTTTATTCTAATTATAGCTGATTTTTATGAAAAAAAAAACATGTTACTAATCAAAACCATCACTTTAAATAATATTATGACTTTTTTTTTATAGTGATATTATCTATTGTCTTATGGATAATTATGTATTATCCTGATATATAAAAAAAACTAAAATAATTTACTTAATGACATTGAATAAGAATAAAATATTTATTTTTAATTGTAAATTTCTTATATAATCCTCTCAAATTTATTATTTTCATATTTATTTTTCATATAGTTACGTAAAAATTAATGATTTTTTTTTATTGAAACTCATTTTCACGATTATAAGTTTTTTTTAATTTAATAATACTTTTAATAAAAACTGTCTTCAAAGAATTTTTTTTTTTTCATTCAATGAATTGTGCTACTGATATTATTGTCAAAACATAATAAAATTTCTTGAAGTAGAAAAGACAATTTTGATGTTATAAATACATTTTTCCTCAATCTTATATATTGTATTTTTTGAGAATATATATTTTTATTATTGTATAATTAAATAAAAAAATAGATTTAATACTAGAATCATGTCAATCCAAGATATTTTATCAATGATATTTTATCAGTTAAATTTGTTTTCTAATAATTACAAGTTTAAATTTTTTCAGAATTATTAGAAGTTTATATAATCATTAATAAGCTCATGAGATTAGTTGAAATATATACAAACTAGTCTAAATATTCATGTTAATTAAAAAAAAAAATAACTGTGATGCCTGCTAAAATATGTCAGATGTAACAAGAGGAAGACAAAAAGAGAAGCTGTAGGGGGAGGGGCATGAGTGATCACAGCAGCAGAACATGAAGAATGAAAAGGCATCTTCAAACAGGAAAAGACAGTGCGAGCAACAAAAACTGTATTGAAGCATTGTCAGTTGAAAAGTATCAAATCCCATACCGCTGCCATTCCAGTTAGCATAGATCTGCGTCTATAGCAGCTGAGGTTGCGTGTTTGCTCTTGCCAAGTTACAAAATGTAACTAACTATTCCTTGGACCTCTAGCCTTTCTCTAAGATTACAGTAAAAATATAATTATTGCAGAAAAAAAATGGCCCAATACTTGTTCTACGTTGGAATTCAAGCTATTTATTTGAACTGAAACATGCCACCTCATAATTATGTGAGGATTGAAAAAACTTCATGATGATACAAGAAACATCCCTGTCGGAGGACAAATCCAAGAAGGAAACTCAGACAAATGTACCCCTTTAATCAGTGGATGAACAAAAATGAGCATTCTGCTTGTACTGTCGGTTCTGGACACAATCTGATGTTGAAGTATTCAAAGACATTATCATGTATGATGTCAGCTGTGGGCATCCAATGTACAGCTTCGGCATTGATATTTGCACCAATGCAGCATGAAGTCAATACAATTACCTGCAGAAAGAATTGCTTGTGAAAAACCAAGAATCGGTAAAACCGCAAACTCAGCTCAGCAGCTAGACATTTTGATTAGTTTTTGTCTTTGGTACTAATCCAGCGAAGATGAAATCAAGGGAACAAAACCAAGAAAAAAGAATATGGGAACACACAGTACTGTCCTTTACATTCCTAATAGTCTCCGATTACCACTAGGGAGAAAATGCATTTGGATGTCCAGAAAGAAGTATAATTATGCAAAGGTTTTTCCTTCCCAAACTGGTATTGCTTTGAAAAGTTACATTTGTGTTCAATTAATTTCAGAATTAACAGATAAGAACATACTGCTGCATGGAGCAAGTGTGGCTCCGTTAAGGAAGAAGTTGCCAGGTTAGCCACATAGCCTGTCCCTCAGAAGAAGAAAAAAACCACCTGATATTACCAAGATCTTGCAGCATGTTGAGATTTTGCTGTTTCCCTCAAAACAGCCCCCACTATTGCCGCCTGCTCAAGACATTCGGCCTTGTGCAGTGCATCCAAAAGTGCAACACAAGTCTTGGTATGAATACTGCAACCCTTCGACCGAGTTTCCTCAAAAAGTTGATATGCGTCCAGTGCCCTATTTGCGATGCTCAGCCCTTCTATCATAGCATTATAACTAGCAGAATCAGGTATTCCCCCAGTTGCCCTAAATCTCTCAAATAGACTACTTGCCTGTGCAACATTTCCAGACTTTGCAAGTCCAGAGATCATGGCAGTGTAGGTGATGGTATTGGGTTTTAACCCTTGCTTTTGCATCTCTTGCCAAAACACAAAGGCCTTGTTAAATTTCCTAACCCTACAGAGGCCATTTATGAGAATGCAATAAGTTATCTGATTCGGAGTGCATTTCAAGTCTTTCATGGACTGAAAGCAGACAAGGGCCTCATTAATTTCCTCGGCTTTCACCAATCCATCCAGCAAGCAATTCCATGTGTACACATTGGGCGTTAAACCCTTCTGCATCATTTCTTCCATAACTAGATATGCTTCATCAACTCTACCAACTTTTCCAAAACCATCAATAAGACTGCTATAGATCACGTGATTTAACTCTATGCCATTCGACTTTGCTTCCTCGAAGAGCATGTATGCTTCATCAAGTCTATCAATTTTAGCGAGGCCATCGACGACAGAACCATAGGTCACAACAGTTGGATGGTGGCCCATTGTCTTCATTTCCTCCAGTAGCTGATAAGCTTTGTTCACCTTACCTGACTTGCAGAACCCATCAATAACAGTGTTGTATGCACGGGTGTCCAAAACACAGCCTTGGTCCTTCATTGCATAGTATAACTCGTAGGTTTCCCGTGCGAAACCAGCTTTCACAAGGCTATGGATTAGGATCGAATAGCTTCTTGTATCAGGAAGAAACCCTCGAGCCTTTATTTCCTCAAACAAAGCCCTGCCTTTCTCAGTTTCACCAGCCTTGAAAACACAATCCATGTAGGTATTCAGGAGCATGAGGTCAGGAGAACATCCACTACGCATCATTTCTTTGTACATCTTGTGACCATCCTCCTTCCTGTCACACTTGAAGAAATTTCTGATGAGGGATGTGTAAACAACAACATTCGGAATTTGATCAGCATCCAGCATCCGTTCATAAATCCTGTAAGCATCATCCACTCTACCTTGCTTGCCCAAACCATCTATAAGCGAACAGAATGTAGCACCATCTGGGGAGCAAACTTTATGATCCATTCCTTCAAATATTGAACAAGCTTCATCAAGCTTTTGAGCTTTACACAGCCTATCGATCATTATGTTTATGGTTCTGACATTAGGAAACAAGCCAGCCTCGTTCATGGCATCCCGAACCTTGAAAGCAGCCTCGACATTTCCAGCCTTGCAAAGCATGCCTATTATAATGTTATATGTTGGGAGATTGGGCATTGCATCTCTCTTCATCTCCTCAAAAATTCTTAATGCCTTGTCTGTTTTTCCCTTCTTCCCAAGGCAAGTAAGAATGCAATTATACGCAACCACACTTGGAATGCACCCTTTTGCCCTTTGCCTCTCAAGCAAACTGTATGCCTCGTCAAACTTTCCAGCTGATCCATAACCCATAATCATGGTGTTGTAAGCATACGCACATGGAACTTGTCTGTTTTGCTCCATCTGCTCAAATATCTCCACGGCTTCATCAAGTCTGTTGGCTTTGCATAGAACACCCATCATGCTAGTATAGGTCACATCATCAGGCACTATACCATTTGCCTTCATCTCATGAAAAAACTTCCAAGCCATATCCACCTTTCTCACCTTACCAAAGCAGTCTATGCAAACATTATAAAGCACAATATCAGCATCAAAAGAGTTGCTCTTCATTTCATCCAGTAGGGAGAGAGCGGCATCAACACGACCCTCCCTGGAAAACACGCGAATTAGAGTCGTAAGCAAATGCACATTCACTTCGTAACCCAGCTCTTGCATTTGATGAAAAAGAGCAAGCATGCGATCAGATTCACCTACTTCAGACAAAGCACCGATCAAAGTTGTATAAGCGGAAAACGCCGGGCGAAATTTAAAATGCCTCATCATTTGCAGGAGATCAAAAGCTTCTATAAGCTTCCGTGATTTAACACAGCTCGCAACTAACTCCACGCAAGTGTAATTAGTAGGGCCAAATCCTGCAATACTCATCTCTCCCAGAATCTGCTCTAAGTAATCAAAATTCCTAGTTCTAACCATCACCATCAGAAGTGAATTATAAGCTTCCGGACTAAGTGGTTCCTCACTTTTCCTCTCGACCCAACGGAAATAATTCACTGCTTGATTAACATCTTTCAACCTCCTTAACACTCCAATAACCAACTCAGGTTGAGGTTTTTCATTAAACATTGACAAAGAATTCTCAAGGGCTGGTCCCCAAGAACCACTTTCCAAAACATGGCACACGTCATCTACTCCCTGTCTCACACCATCAAAATTCCTCGAGTTTTCTTGATTGACCCCTTCATTACAGAGATGAGATTTCCCACCCAAATCTGAAGGGCCATTAGAAAACGAAGCCAACTTCCTTGAATTGATTAAAATGTACCAACACCTTGAATTGTAACTCAATACTATTCCTGCAGCACCAAAATGAAAGTAAAAAAGAAGTATAAGATAACTAGAAATTCAAAGATCCCATTTTTGTAGCAAAATCTAAGAACAAGATAGGGTTCAAATTAAATACAAACATCCCATTTATGTAGAAAAATACAAGAACAAGATAGAATTCAAATCAAATAAAAAAATCCCCATTTTTGCAATCTTTCCATAGAAAACTTTACCCGGGTTCCTCAACATCATCTTCACCTGTGTTCAATCGCTACGCTGTTTTATCTTGCAGATCAATCTTCATAATAATCCATGCTTCAAGGAGATAAATAAAAGTAAAACATAAATTGACCCTAAGAGGTTTTAGGGTTTAAGAGAGTGTTTATCAATGCCACAGAAACTAGGAACCTGACAACAATAAATGAACTTAACTACAAATCAGTACCTCATCTTCCAAATCTATTCATATCCTAACAAAATGTACGGCCCAGAACCAGATTCTGTATTTAATTTTTATATATATATATAAAAAGAGGAAATCTCAATAATATATTCTTGAATCTCATTTATTTTTTAAAAATAATAATTTAAAAAGAAATAAAAAGAAATATTGTAAAAAGAAAACGATAGGGACTGATTTGTAGTTTCGTAACCACAGCTTCACTTCAGTATAAACCCGATGCCTTAAAACGCGGCGTTTCACCTTCCCCGTCCCCCTCATTGACTGGTAGGAATCTTTTTTACCCCTTTCCACAATAACACTCCACAGAAGAAGGGAAAATACAGAGAGCTTTTCTCAAAAAAATAAAGAAATAAAAAAAAAATCAATGCATATCTTCTTCTGTTAAATCAATCAAATGGCAGCAGCAGCAGCATCGCAATATCCGAAAGAAGGAGAGGGTTCATACAGAATGGAAATGACAATTCAACCCTCAGACAATGACGGAACAAGCACCGAACTCCGTGCACTCGACTGTAACCTCACCTCTCTCTGTGATCACATCCAAATCGAAGGTTTCAATTCAGGTTCTTTCTCCGATATCATCGTCCACGCCATGGGCTCCACCTACCACCTCCATCGCCTCATCCTCTCACGCAGCTCTTACTTCCGGTAATCACTAACTCACTCACTATTAATTGATTAATTAATCATCATCGTAATCACAATTGATTTGATTGATTTTATGATTAGGAATATGTTGCATGGTCCATGGAAAGAAGCGAGCTCGCCTGTTGTTACATTAAAAGTGGATGATAAAAATGTGAATGCGGAGGCAATTGCTATGGCTTTGGCTTATTTGTACGGACATCACCCTAAGCTTAATGATATTAACGCCTTTCGCGTCTTAGCTGCCGCTTCATTTCTTGACCTTCAGGTAATAATTACAAAAAACAAAATGTTTTTTTTATTATTATATATACGAGTGAGTGACGGTTGCTTTGGTGTGTTTAGTGATTTTGGGTTTGGAGTGGTGCAGGATTTGTGTGCAATTTGCACGGATTTTATTATTTCCGAATTGTGGACTTCGAATTTCTTGGCGTATCAGGTTCGGATTTTATTATTATTTTGTTTGGTTGTTGTGAGGTGTGCGTGTAGTTTTTTATTTATTTTTTTGGGTTTTCTCAGGTGTTTGCGGAGAGTCAAGATTATGGAATACACGGGGAACGTGTGAGAAATGCTTGCTGGGGTTACCTTTGTCAAAGTGGTGCGATTGAGTTGAAAGAGGTAAGATTTGATGCTATTGTGTAAATGGGGGGGATGTGGGGAATGATCAAATGTGGAACAGATATTTAGATAATCATCGATGATTGCATTGGCATCGTAAGAAGAACAGTGGAAAAATCTGTATCACCAGGGTCGATTTTTTAGATTATGATTCATTTGGAATTAGTGCCGCTTCCTCCCTGGGAAGCAAGATTTTTGAATGACAGGTTTGAGTGACTTGTGATGAGCCTTTTCTGATGTTATAGGAGAGTGAAATGTGTGATGTTGTATTAGTATTATTATGCTCTCAAGGGAAAGCGAGGAAATTGTAATGATTATCTACACATTTATCATGTTGAAGTTTCAATAGTTATGATTTTGAGTTTTTTTTCCCCTTTTAATTAATTCTATGTTTTTGTTTATGTAAGATGTTTATCTAAAAAGGTGAAGTTTTTTGAAAATTTAATAAAATTTGTTTGTACTATCTTATGATTTTGTCTATCGAAACTTTGTTTTGTGTGCTATTTTCTTACAAGTAGACCTGTTTCTTAACATTTTTAATGTAGTGATTTTATTTCTTTGTCCTCTCTGGAAATGATGATTTATGATGTTAAAGTCTTCATGGCAGCCTAAATTCATTTTCCGAAGATTGTCTTAACTCATGTGTGTTTTGATATTTTGGTATTTGGTTCTATCACGTTGTTATATGTGCAATCTATAAATTATGGATCCTCCCCATTGTGGTAGGTACTTCCAAAACTTTCCTCACAAACTCTGCATGCATTACTGACTTCAGATGAACTGTGGGTATCTAGTGAAGAGAAACGGTAAGGGGTAGAGGTAGCTGATAAATCTCGTTTTCTGGATACAGGTTGATGTTTAATTACTTTTGTTTTGTTAACTCTTAAGTTTTTCCTTTCCTATTTCTGTTAAAAAGGTTTGAACTGGCACTGTACACCCTTCTTGCAAAAGGTGCCTTTTGCAAGACTGAACATTCTGAGCAAGGAAGTCCCAGTGCTGAGGCGAACATGGATGTTCATTCTGACTCTTCAAAAGCAAAGGGAAAAAACTTGAGTGATAACTGCACTAGTAATGCATTGGAATCTGAACTTGGATGCTTAGCTCTAAAAGATGGCCTTGAGGGATATGATGCTGCTCGTAATCTTCTGGTTGAGCTTGCTGATGGTGTGGTTGACTTCCAGCCAGGGGTTTCTGTTTCCAAACAACAGGCTCAACAAGCTGCGTACACTCAATCGAATTTGGGGACACTACATCCTTGTGATATGGGACAATCTTCATCACTGAGCAACTCATTTTCAGTGATGAATGCAAATGGAACCTCATGTTCTTATGTAGAAATGCCAATCAGTGCTGGAACAAGTGGACTAGAATCTAGTGGAGTGGCTATGGAGGGGCCATCTGAAGACGGCTCATACCATTTGAATAATAATAATTGGCTTGCAAGCAACCAATCTAGGAATTGTAATTCTCTGGACCCTTCCGGTAATGGGCTCATTCTCAATGATTGGGAAAGATGTGACATGCCTCAACTTTCATGGGGTGGTAGGGTCGTGGGCAGAAGACAGGTGAAAGGTTATGCTAAAGGGAACTGTGGAGTTCATAGGGAGGATTACGATACTTTTGTCAACATATTTGAAGGGGGTTCTCTTTTGTATTGCAACATGTCTTTTGAGGCACTTTTAAATGTAAGAAAGCAGCTTGAAGAGTTGGGTTTTCCTTGCAAAGCTGTGAATGATGGTCTATGGCTACAGGTTTGTTCTAACAGCTGTTTGCTTCCAATATTGTAGATCTTTTTCTATTTCATGAGAATTACATATTTTGCTGTGTATAAAAGATACATGAAAAGGGGAATGGGATATTCCATGCTGCTTATGCACACACAGAATCCAGTTCATGGGTTTTCAGGCTGGATCTGGGGTATCATCCCCTTGCTTCATACATAAACCATCTGATTTATCTATCTTTTTGAATTTACTCCTTGATTAAATCTTGGAAACTGCCACCAGAGAATAATGCTACCAATATTATGCCTTTTATTCATCTATTGGAAGATTAGACACCATTTCCCACACCAATACAACCATTCATTTTTTCACAAACCATGCTGAATTCTTGTTTGTATGTAACATGTAGATGCTTCTGAGCCAGAGGGTGCAGGAAATTGGTGCTGACACGTGTAAAATGTGCTCCCTAATGAGTATGGCATGCACTTGCAGGCAGCCATTTGGGATTTCACATGGAGTTGCCACCACAGGTTATTACATGCAAGGGCATGAGCACCACAATTCTCCTGGGGGTGTGACTAACGTATATGTTGCTGATTCTGGTCAAGGCGAGGGAAATGGCCTCTTTAGGCCAGTACGAGTGCATGTTAGGGGACCTATTGATGGGCTTGCAGGTATTGGGCGTGGAACTACATTTGTGCCAGCAGCTGCATGGCCCCCTACACGTTTTGTGTTTTCTCGTGTGCCATTTGGTATGGGCAACAGAAATTGCCAGCAGTCTGTTGCTAGTGATGATTCGGAGAACAGAACTGACCACAGTGGAGACCTATCAGGGGATGGGTTGACAGCTCTTGTTGGGTTAAGTCAAGGGGGGAGCAACTCCACTATTCATGGAGAGCATATGGAAAGAGGATATGAAACAGATTTGCATGGAAGATTGTCTAAAACATCAGTTTCAGCACCGAGCACCAGTGGTATTGCTGTCCAGATGCTAGAATCACCAGAACATGCCATTGGATTTGAGTGGGAGAATGCAAACAACTCCATATCGCTAGATATGAAAACACCTTTAAGTCATTTCCCTCCATTTCGTTTTGGGTGAGAGTTTATTGCATACTTGTTTTCTAGCATTTCTCAAAATTAGTAATTTTGGATAATGACAGATGTTACACAGAGAGGCTTAGGTGAGTGGACACATTGAATGATGGAATGTCTTTTGGCCATAACCTGTGCTCTTTTTTCTTTCAATTTCCTCTTCATTTGAGGCTATCATTTGTACACAAGAATTGCAAATCACAACCTGATTTCTCAGGATTGTAGTTTGACACTTGGGAGATAATATCTGTGTGCTCATATCATAGAGTCATGGTCAGCTTTATCTGCCTGTCTCAAGAACCAGCCGTCATGAGTTTGGTCATCCTCTTCATTTGTGCTACAATTCCACCTATGATTTGACTCTCATTTTCTCCCCTGGCCTTTTCATTTAATTGGTGAATGCTTTGTGGAACAAGTTCTTACATATCTTCTACTGAATTGACACAGGGTTGAATTTGAGGATGTGCACAGGCTCAGTGATGGCCAAGTCAAGCACTCTCCGGAACTCTTTTATGCTGGTTCTCTCTGGAAGGTAATTAAAATATCAGCTGTTCACTTGTGAACATCATTTACTAGTTTTACGAGGGTTCTTCAAATGTTCTTATAGAGGTTGATCTTTACATGATCTGTTTGATTTTATAGGTTAGTGTTCAAGCCTTTAATGATGAAGATCCTCAAGGACGTCGAACTCTTGGTATTATTCTGTTTACTAAAAACTTTTATGCTGAAAACATGCTATTCTATATTCATCAGGATAGATGGAAATTATGTTGCCTTTGTCTCTGCAGGGTTGTTTCTTCACCGAAGGAAGGCAGAGATTACTGATTCCCTCAGAAAGGTTAGCCTTACTTACAAGAGATGATCTGTTATCAATCAAGTATCAACTATGAAAGATATTCCTCCTTTATCATGTTCTTCCTCTTCTTTCCTTTATTTTTTTTTATGGTTTCCCTTTTTTGATGATTACCCTGTCACTGGTGTTGTATTCCTAGAATTCATGATTGCCATATATTATAGTTGAAGCTATCGATGAGCACCCACGTAACTTGCTTTCCGGTTTCAGGTTCATATATACTTGGACTCTCGGGAAAAGGTTACTGCTCGTTTTCAGGTAAACTTGCAACTAAACAAATGAGTCTTGATTTAGTTACTTTCATTAGTGCCACGAAAATGCAAGGAAGAAGGGCATTCACACACAAAAAAAGAAAAAAATTCTGAACCGTTGAATTGATGGGCCCCTGTATGGGTTCCACCTGTGACTGTTTCATGGTTATTTTCTTTTTCAGTGCACTGTTTGTGCTTGCATTTGCATAGCACCGTAAAATTACTTACCATCATTGCTCACACAATTACATATTTGTATAATTATGGCCCCCTTCTGGCTTAATTTCAGCTGATTTGTCCATCAAAGAGAGAAGTAATGGTGTTTGGAAGACTCAAACAAAGGGGAACTCTTTTACCTAAAGCTCCTAAGGGATGGGGCTGGCGTGCTGCTTTGTTCTTCGATGAGCTTGCAGAGCAACTCCAAAATGGGACCTTGCGAGTGGCTGCGGTTGTGCAACTCGTGTGAAATCAAAAAGTGGGTCTTCCTGAGTATTTTTAGCTGAACTATGGAAATATTGATTCTTCATGCACGCTCAAAATTGCTCTGCCGTGCTGTATAAGATGTAAAAAGGAAAAAAACCAGAAGAGCACTCTCCTGGTGCCCCACTTTGGCTGCAATATGATGCAACATTTCCATAGTTCAGCTATGACTGGAGACTGTAATCCGGCGACCATTACTTTCCCCAGATTGTAGTGATAACCAGGAGTGTCACCACCATATGAAGCAAAGTGATACTGGACGGATATAAATATTCCTTTTTTGTTCAGTCTTCTGCTTGGCCTTCTCCAGAATCAAGTTAATTTGATTATAGAATCTATAGTTATACACAGAAGAACGTCTGCCCCACCACAGATCTTATGTATACTCATGCTTGTATCAAACTAGCTACTTACAACGATAAATAATTTTTAAAATATTCTTATGATTGCTATACAACTATTGTATTTGAACTCATTCTTAATATTTTGGTAATGTGCTTGCTTAATCTTCTTTAATTCATCTCATCCTCGTGATAAAGTCATTGTCTGTCTGCATGGTGGATGATGGATCCATTGTCCATGAACATCCAAACTCTCGGTGAGGGTTGAGATGTATTTGATTGTGTAGTAGCGATTATATTTTGAAGTGTTTTTTTATTTAGAAATGTATTAAAATAATATTTTTTAAAAATAATTTTTGATATTAACACATTAAAATGATTTAAAAATATATATATAAAAATTTGAAGTAAAGAAAATAAATTTTAATTTTTT
The DNA here is from genome assembly GCA_027475595.1 of Populus davidiana x Populus alba var. pyramidalis. Taxonomy (NCBI): domain Eukaryota; kingdom Viridiplantae; phylum Streptophyta; class Magnoliopsida; order Malpighiales; family Salicaceae; genus Populus; species Populus davidiana x Populus alba var. pyramidalis. The sequence continues at coordinate 384 of JANKYH010001208.1, read as the reverse complement.
AAAACACTAAAGAGATTCCTAACTGGTATATCAACTAATATCAACTATCTCTTGATCATGATATAGCTTAGATTTGTAAGCTTAGCACCATGGGTGTTGTTACTTAGGTTTGTAAAGCACTTGAACCTAAGTAAATCACTTGCTGTTGATGTCTTGAAAGTTAAATACCAATGACAAATTGTGCCATTCTTCGAAGAAAATGTGAACTTCACTATTATCTCAATTGATTCATTGTTCTTCTTCTCTTGCCTTTATTGTTTAAAATTTTTCAATATTATTCCCCTAGTTCTCTAAAAATTCAGAAATTGCCACGTGTTGGTACGACTAAAATTTTGAGATTTTTTATAGAATTTCTTGAGTAAATATGATTTAGGGTTTTATTTG
>JANKYH010001207.1:0-16408 GCA_027475595.1 Populus davidiana x Populus alba var. pyramidalis | reverse complement strand
CAAGAGAGAATTACTGAGTATAGCTAAAAGAAAGTAAGTTTCAACGGTAATAATTAGGCCTAAAGGTACAATTCAAATCAGGTTTTAAATTAAACCTATGATGGAGGTTTCCTAAAAAAAAAGGAAAGTACATGGACTCGCAACACGTTGCTGCCGACACAATTTGCGGCATTGACAAGCCTCATGCAGCACAAAAGGAGCCTCCTTTGAAATCATACGCAAGATTCCCATTCAGATTTCATCCTTCCAAAAGAAAAGGAAAGGATCATCTCTGGTTTGCATGTCAATTTGTTGAAAGCTAAAATGGGGATGCCAACCTAAGTGAATTATTTCTTAAGCAAGCTCACCTCAAATATTCTCGATAAAAATCGCAAAATAATCAGAAAATAATACAACAATAATATATAGATTTCAATCCCAAAAACAAATCATGTGCCATAGGCACCATAGTACAACACTAATGTCAAGCCAACATGATATTTCCCCATTAAAAAGGGACTCCACATGACAATAAAATCAAATAAAATCTATTTTATCAAAGCCAAGCTTCTACAAGAGGAGAAAACCTAGACACATTTTATTGAATAATGCAGGATACTTTAAGTTGGGGGCAAGAAGATTGCTGGCTTTAGAAGGTGGAACCATTCCATCCAAAGTGGGTACCCTGCAAAATAGAGAACATATCAGCATCATCGATGGTGGCAGCAATAACCATATATAAAATTAATGGCTGCTGATATTCTAGCAGGATCTAGGCATGCAATGCTACTCGGTAGCGTTTGGGAAAGCGGTTAAAACCGCGTTCCCCACAAAATTCAATTTTTTTTTTATTTTTTTTTTAAATTTAATATAGTTTGTACGTTTTAGATCGTTTTGATGTACTGATATCAAAAATAATTTTAAAAAAATAAAAAACATCACTAACATGTATTTCGGCACAAAAAATTATTTGAAAAACAACCGTTACCACACTACCAAACATACAATCATATGTGTGCATGCCAACAATCCATGTTCTTGACAGTTAAAAGTTGAGATGGCTTGCCTGAGAGTCATAGAATTTAAGGAAGATTCGTGACTTGGGAATGCACAGCTTTGTCTCCAGAATCTCTGCAATTGCAGCACTGAGTTTCTTGTTCACCTCAGGGCTAAGACCACCGATGGACACCAACTCACCAAAAGCTGCTGGCTCCTGAGATCCTCCTAATGAAATGGGTATGGATCCCCTCAATACAATCATCACATCCTGTATGAAAACACACATGAAAATGGTTGAGCAAAGGCAGATCCAATCTCCAAAATATGACATCAAAAGACAGAAAGGAAAAAAGATTTGCCCAGAATACAGTATGGATTCAAGTGATTTTAATTAAAATCATAAATAAACCCCAAATTCATAAGACTCCACCAAGAAATCAAGCCTGATATATACATCCAAGAAATCTTTATATGTCCATAAATACTGTTTTTCACAACTGAAATAATGAAGAAGAAAATAAGAATAAAAATTCACAACAGAAAAAAGACAGATCTTTATTTCAGACAGAAAAGAAAAACACCAGAAAGAGAAGTATTTTAGGATGGTCCCAAATCTTCGAAGTCTTAAAATACCAAAAAAAGAAGAAAATAAACAAAATCTATATTACATATAGAGCCAACCACGTGATCACTGAATAATTTAAAGAACTTTATATAGATTGCTTGAAAATAATAATTAAAAAAAGGGGGCTGAAAACAAGACTTACGGCCTCAGTTTTGCCTGCAATGATCTTGGCAAGTTTAGCGGTGGCTTCAGATTGGATAGCAGAGACATCAACGCCATCGAGGCTGACGTTTGTGGAAATGTTCAAGGCTGGCATCTTCTCTATCAAAAAAACACAGAATCCTTTTATCTCTTTGCTGTTATGGCAGACAATCAAAGTAATACAAGCCTTTGTTTCCTGCTTTTATCTTGGTTTTGTTATTCTGTATCCACCATTTATATAGAGGTGCATGGTCAAACCTTGTTTGGTCAAAGGGGACGGTTAGATGAGATATTATTGGCTCCTAGAGAGAGGTAGTCGTTTACAATTCTTCTTGCAACTATTCCAAGATGGCAAACACTGAGGGATGCGAGACTGTTCTAGAGAACAACTTTGGTTTTATTCATATCATGTTGCGTCTCTCTCTTTTCTCTTTTCTTTTTAGTTTTTTTTTTGACAAGTCATTTTGTGTGGTAGATAACTTGTCGTATCATGCATAATTTAGAGTTTTTTAACTTTAAAATCCTATTTCTAATTTGTTTTCATATAAAAATAGTCTCTAATATTTCTAAAAATAAAAATTAAATGAAAATACTTTTAAGTATCCTATTTTATTTTTTCTGACATAATTAATAAGTAATACCATCTTCATTGAAATTTACTCGAAAAAACAAACCAATTGCCATCAAAATATTTCACCTATTTTTGTAGCAATAATGAATAATCTATTTAATTACTTGACTCCACTTGGTTTTTTAATTTCTCTCTTTTTTTTGTATTATATATATAGGAGGATTATGTACTTCCCTTTTTAAAAACTCGTGGCTTGTAAAAATAGCCTTGAGGGAAAATAATCTCTCCCTCTTCCTTTTTTTTATTGAACCAAATTATATTAAATTATAAAATTATTATCAATTAATTTTTTAAAAAAAATTTAAGAAAAAATAAATTCTCTGAGTAAAAATTGTAAATGTTAATTAGGTACAGTAAAAAGCTATATTTTCATTATTTTTAAGAAGTGGATTTTTTTTCACTCCTTAGTATTAAATTATATATTTCTCAATTTTGTAGGACGGACGGGTTGGATATTGACTTTTCAAGCAAATTAATGAAGACATGGCTCCACTTATAAATGAAGACAATACGCGTGAAGCCACTCTTGAATTGATTCACTTTATGAAGCATATGCCTTTTTCATTTTGCAATATACTAAGCATAAGCATTGAAGTTTGGAAATATAGTTATAGTTATTTTTTAAAATATTATTTATTTATAAATATATTAAAATAATATATATTTTTTATTTTTAAAAAATTATTTTTGACATCAACGCATTAAAATGATCTAAAAACATAAAAAATATTAATTTAAAACAAAGAAAAAAATAAAATAAATTCAATTTTTTTTAAAATACTTTTGAAACGTAAAAATATTTTATAATATACTAAAACTACTCGATTTGGTACTTCAAAGTTTGCTAATTTTCACTCAAAAATCTCTACTGAATTTCTTGGAGCAAATCTTGCAATTCCAAGAGTTTTTCAATATAAAGTGTAGATTTTGTTTGGCATTTTTGAGAAGAATTCCGAAAATGATTGGACAAGTCTTGGAGGGAAGAAGAATTTGAGTATTGTTTTTGGAAATTTTTTTCCAAGCAATTGGTGCCTACTTTCATGAAAGAGAAAATCTTTGGAGCTACGTCTACGATTCATTGATCTAAAAATATAAAGTTCTCATTTTTTGGGATAAACATGTGTTAAAAAAGAAAACATCTAAGTAGTTTATAGAGAAGCACAACAAAGAGAAAAGGAAGTCTTTCTTACTGATTTTAACGTGGCATTACGTTTTTGAACTTTGAAGTCTGTTGTAGTTGATTTTGTTTTTTAAATTTATTTTTATTTTAAATTTATTTTTTAATATTTTTTTATTGTTTTAATAAGTTAATGTTAAAAATTAATTTTAACAAATAAAAAATATTATTTTAATATATTTTTAAATAAAAAATATTTTAAAAAACAATATAAAAAAACATTGTTAAAAAACTTTAAGAGATTCAACCAAAAGAAAATACAATGACATAATTTTGACATTTACTCGGAAAACCCACCACCTATAATCAAGCCTTGCCTGGATTTCAATTTAAACAAAAGATTAGCTTGTTATTATGGTTGTGATTGTTTTTTAAATAATTTTTCGTGCTAAAATACATGTTAATGATTTTTTTGATTTTTAAAAAATTATTTTTGATATCAGCACATCAAAATGATTTGAAAACACTAAAAATATATTAATTTAAAGTTAATAAAAAAATAAAAAATTTACAAATATTTTCAAAATCACTTTTAAAACGTAAAAATAAACAGGCCAATAGGATTAACATGGAAAGTTAACTCTGTTAATCTAATTTATATTTTAGTATTTGTTTTTAAAATAAAATAACATTATATTAATACAAAATAATTAACTTGAGTTGGTTTAATGACCGCTTAGAATCCAACCCTTTTTCTGGCCGGATCTCAAATCTGTTACATTAATAAAAACTAATAAAAGTTGAAGGGCAGGCACTATTTATATTAACAGTGAATCCCCTGCTATTTTTTTTATATATTTTTTCAATTGTATTTTTTTACTGTCTAATTATATGAAATTAAGTTTCAAATTAAAATATAAAGAAAATATATAACTCACCTTAAATTCACAAAAAAATTTATTTTGACTTAAAAATTAATTTTGTTTATTTTTCAATTATTGACTTGGAGAGAGGTAAGAGAAAATTGTGAAAAAAAAACAATAAAAGAAGGTTAATTATCACCATATCAATAACAAAATTAATCAAATTTAGTGTCTACTTGTTCCATTCAATGAAAAAGAGTTTGGTTGCGGTGAGTATTAAGTTTTGTTTATTTTTCAATTGATTTTAGTTTTTTTTAATGATTTTAAAGTTAATATGTTGATCAAAAAGATTTTTATAATATTTATTAGATATTTTAAGATGAAAAATAGTTGGAAATTAATTAGCAACCCAAAATTTATATTTCACAATTTTCCAACCACCAAATACTGGCCGAATTTTAAGCTGTCGTCTGCTACACTTCGCCTCATTTTTTTTTTTTTATAAAACAAATTACACAAGTTCAAAAAATTCTTAGAAAGAAGTAAAATAGTAAAAACCAAAATAAATGTCACCAAGACTCGAACCTGCTTCACTAGAAAGCAACTACATATACATCCAATCGTTAGGCTACACCTGTTATATAAACACCCTTTCATTACTAGTAAAAGAAAGATCGGTTTTGGCTAATTAGCTAAAAACAATCTGAATACAATTTCTCAGAAAACAAGGCCACAGCACTCCAAAGAACATCATTGCTCATAAGCTGACAATGGTTCAATAACAGCAGATATTCACTCCCAGATCATGTGCCGTGAGCACCATGATGCAAACATGGTGTTTCCCCTTGATAGGGCAAACAACATTCACACTCTGCGTACACGTGGCTATAAGAATGGATATCTGTAGATTCTGTACAGCTTAACAAGGCTAAGTTTCTGTAATAACAGAGCACCATATCTTATTGGATCTCTGACATTAATTCGAAGACAACAAAGAACGAAGCTGGATTTAGAAGGTGGAACCATTCCACCCAAAGTGGGTGCCCTGCAAAATAAAGCACATATCAGTATCATTGACAGTGGCAACAAGAACCACACAAAATGGCTGCTAATGAGGAAACAATCTGAGAAATAAGTATAGGTTGAACCCTAAGGCACGTTTAATTTAACCTAAAAACTATGCTCACAGTTTAAAGGAAAAAAAAAGGGATTAATTTTCAGGATTTGATAAGGAAATCAAGCATGCAAACATCATGCATGTTCTTGGCTATGAAAGGCCTGAACAAACAGAAAGAAAGAATGCAATATGAAGAAAAATGTACATTGCAATTATCCAAGTTGTCGGTGACAATTAAGAGTTGAGATGGCTTGCCTGAGAATCATAGAATTTAAGGAAGAGCCGTGACTTGGGTACTGACAACTTCTTCTCCAGAATTGATGCAACTACAGAGCTCAGAGTCTTGTTCACATCAGGGCTAAGGCCACCAATAGATACCAACTCCCCATAAGCTGCTGGCTCCTCAGTTCCTCCTAATGAGATTGGAATTGATCCCTTCAATACAATCATCACATACTGCAAGACAACAAACATAAATTAGCCAAGAACGCACATTCCATAGCTAGAATTCACCAAACAAATTAACAACTGACAAGAAAAAACTAACAAATCACAGAAAGGAGGTTGGAAGTCGAGGTGTAAAGAACATAATTCTTGTCCAATGTATTGATAAATGAGTAAAGAAATCACTGTAATGTATCAAAATGTATTTCAATTTTCTAATGGCACAGGCCATAGTAAACAACATCACAACTCAGGCGAACATAACCATAGCTATCCATATCAGAATTGAATAATACAGATCCCAGTGCTGTGGATTCTACATTAAGTGGTGTTAAATTCATAAAAAAATAAATAAAAAACCAAACTTCTAACACCCAACCAAGACATCAACCAAATTTTAAATGATCAGTAAAACTAACAATCCCACCAGACAACACCTGCCAGACAAATTTTTCAGATCAAATATAAAACAACACTTACTTTCTCAGGTTTGCCGATAACCTTGGCAACTTCAGAGGTTGCTTCTGAGAGGATGGAGGAGGTGTCAACTCCATCAAGGCTGACGTTTGTGGAGATGATCAAAGCAGGCATCTTCACTCTCTATGTATATAAAAGTCTTTCTCTGTTTTTGGTGTCTCTGTTTGCTACAATTGTTGTGGCTGCCAATAAAATAGAGAAGGGAAAGCTTACCAAACTTCAATTTGTCTTGGCTTTTCTGTATCCACCATTTATAAATGGCAAAGGAAATGCTAGTTACCAAACAGCCCTTAGTTGAGTGGCTGTATACCATTGTAATAAAAAATGAAAAAAATTGGCTACGCTTTTTGGTCATTTTGATATTGCTGGGCAGGGACCACAGCATTCCCACCTTGTCCGAATAATTTTGAGTTCAGATCTCAATGTAAGAAAAATTAAAAGAAGAGGAAAAAGAAAAATTCTCCTTTTGATTTCACAATACTTTTTGGCATCGGATTAACCTCATAGTAAAAAGTATGATTTTTTATTTTATTTTCTGAGTTCAAATCTCATTAAATTTTTTTTATTAAATTTGTCTATATATATTATATTGACATACATACATTATACATACATATAAAAAGAAAATATCATCTTATTCATGGCACATGAAATAAACCATCTAAGAGAAATTCACTCTTATCCTTGCAAGTGAAAATTAAGAAAGAGAAGACAATGAAAAGAAAATACAATCTTAACATGATTCACAAACTAGAAAACACCTTAATAATTAGAAATCAACTTCTATGCAGGCGAGTCTTCAAATTTTGACCTTTGTATTGCCACCTCGCAAAATAATTCTTCACCAACCATTCATACTTCCTTGTGTTCATTGCGCATCCAAGAATCACTCCAATTACCAATCCAGTTGCATAACCTATCACCACCACCTTCCAACCAAATTCAAGTGGATATCCCGAGCCCCCATCTTCTTTAGCTGCTGGCAGCGAGTCCTCACCATTTCCACATTCTTTTGACAACGGCTCCCCACACAATCCTGGATTCGCATCAAATGAAGTGTTGTCAAATGTTCCGAATTGGTTTCCTCGTGGTATCGGACCTGAGAGAAAATTGTGAGACACATTGAAGACCTCGAGGAAGGTGAGCTGTGCAAGTTCACCAGGAATCTCTCCCGAGAGTTTGTTCTGAGAAAGGTCCAAAGATTCAATCTCTTTCAAGTTGGACAAGGATGAAGGGATGCCACCCCTGAGAAAGTTGTTGGAGAGATTGAGCGAATGAAGTGCTTTGAGATCTCCGAGGACCTCTGGAATTCCACCTTCAAAACCATTGCTTGAGAGATCGATAGCAGTGAGACTATCTTGGATCTTCTCATATAGTCTCATCACACCTTTGTTTGATATTGTCATTGAGTACTCATAGTCATTGCTCATTGAGTGCTCATACTCTTTGCTCATTGAGTGCTCATACATATTGTTCGATGTTTGGAAACTTGTGTTTGCTTGCATGTAAATCAAGTGCTGATCATTACGGACATTTTTCATGGCAGTCCAATTTCGGAAATATTCAAGTGGCAACTTACCCTTAAAACTGTTGTTGGAGAGGTCAACAATCTGTAACCTCGGAAATTCAACGTTGGTTTCAGGTTTCCCAATCATACCATGTAGCGCATTAGATCTCAAAATCATAACCCTCAAATGAGGAAGAACACCCAACCAAGAAGGAAAGACATCATTTATGTTATTTTGTTGAAGACTGAGAATCTCTAGCTTGGTGCAATTGGCTAATGATTTTGGTATCTTCCCCTCCAATTTGTTTTGACTGAAATCAATGACACTCAATGAGCAGCCACTTGTGAATGTTTCAGGAATATCACCGCTGAAACTATTGCAGCTCAGATTCAGAAATGAGGCAGTGCTGCTTTTATTGCCCAAGCACGGCGGAAGTTTGCCGCTCAAATTGTTACTTGATAAATCATGGAAAGAGAGCGACGTCAGATCGCAAATAACTTTTGGGATTTCTCCATTAAATTTGTTGTTCGAGACTTTGTATTCATGGATTGCTGGTGGTGGAATTGGAAGGGATCCTTGGAACTTGTTTGAACTAAGATCCAGTGAGCGTAGATTATTCCATGGAAGAACCTCGAAGGATTGCTCAAAACCTGTCAGAAGGTTGCCCGCCAGGGATAGATCCTCGAGGGTTGTGGTACTAATGTTCATAAACCATTTGGGTATGTGTCCCACAAGCTCGTTATCGGCAAGATATAAAAGCTCTAAATGGTTTTGATCACGCAAGAAACTGGGAAATTCACCTAGATTACATCCACCTAACGTCAAGAGTACAAGTTTTGGCTGAGGAAAGGTAGCATTGTGACTATAAAGCAGAGAGAAATTGTTATTCGATAAATGGAGTGCAGAAAGGTTTCTGAACTTAAGGAGAAGTTTCAATTCCAAAGTACCACTAAAGAAATTATATGCTAGGTGAAGTTCTTCAAGATTTTGAAGCCTATAAATAGACTCAGGAATCGGACCGTGTAGTTTGTTGACACCAAGGTATAGTGAGATTAATTGGGTATGGTTTCCCATCCAAGATGGAATTTGACCACTTAATTTATTTACATCTAGCGCCAAGACGGTGAGCTGAGTCAAGTTTCTAAGAGAGGATGGAATGTTACCATATGAATTGGTGTCTTGCAAGTCTACATAATTGAGATTGGTTAGATTACCAAGCCAATCTAAGGTACCAGATCTGAAATTGTTGAAAGAAAGCGACAGGACAGTAAGTTGAAGAAGGTTGACCAAAGAAGGAGGGATTTTCCCAGAGAAAAAGTTATAAGAAAGGTCTAGATAGTTCAGTTTTGTAAGATTACCAAGTGAAGATGGTATCACCCCTGAAATTTTACATTCTGCCACATCAAACTCTTTCATTGATTTGAGGTTCCCAAGGGTCCCCGGTAGCTGACCAGAGAAATTCGTCCCTGCAAGCAACAATGATTCAAGCTGGCTGCCCGACTGAAATTCCGGCAAATATCCAGTGAGATATGGATTATACCGGATACTAAGAAAGCGAAGGTTGGGTAATTGGAATATACCCATGGGGAACTCTCCTTGCAATCCACACTCCCTGAGAAATAGAGATGACAAAGAGGATAAATTTGCTATGATTTGAGGTACCTTGGATGATATTTCCACTCCGCTGAGATGGAGCACCTCCAAGTTGGTTAATGCTTCAACTAAATGTTGCAGACCAGGCTTTTGGAGCTTCAAAGTATTCCATCCCAGATCAAGGGAAACCAGCTTGGAAAGCTCTAAGATCTCTGTTGGAATCTGACCAGAAAAGGAAGAATATGAGAGATTTAGATCAAACAGCCTTGAGAGATTTCGAATCTCGGAAGGGATTTCAGAGTTGTTGAAGTCGTTGTCAGAAAGATTCAGCCTTCTGAGCTGAACAAGGTGGAAGAGGCTGCTATTGGAGTCGATGGAGCCATAAAGGCAGCTGCTACTGAGGTCAAGGCCGATCACATGACCAGAGTCTCCGTCACATTCAACACCATCCCATGAGCAGCAATCACCACTTTCTCCATCAACTTTCCATGATACAACCTTAGGATAGGCAGAAGGCTCATAAGAAGCAGACTGATTAATGACAAGGCTTTCCTTGAACTGCAACAAGGCATAACTCTCATCATCATGACACAGTGGCTGCATGGAAGGAGAAGAATAACTAGCTCTAAGATGAAACAATGACAACAAAAGCATCTGCATGGTTGAGAAACACACGGTTGATGCCATTTTTCTTAATGATCTCTCTCTCTTTAAAAGTAAACTAATCTTTAGTTTTCTTAATGAGCAAAATAATGAAGCAAAGGAGTTTATACAGACAAAAATTTCGAGCGTGATTCGATACAAATAAAATACACAAAAACAATGCGCATAAAGGGCTTCAAACTTCAAAGTCTTCCATTACAGTTGCCAAATGTTTGACAAGCACCACGCAAGCTAGCGATAGGGTCCGAGTGAGTCAATTGAATTAATTGTTATTTTTTAAATTACTGTCAGGGGGCTTCTAGCACCATAATCATGTTATCCTGACTAAATTAAAATTAACGTGAGAGATGGATCGAAAGACTTAAAAAAATGGTGTATAATTATTTAAATGCTAGAAAAAATAATATATTATGAATTGAGATTGAAGAAGGAAATTAAAAAAGAAATTGAATAAAAAATTAAGAAAACAAAATAATAAGGATAAAATTGAAAATAATAATATATTACAAATTATGATTGAATGATAAAATTAAAACCAAATAAAACATTTACAAAAATAACAAGAACAAAAAATATAATTAAAAAGAATAAGGATTAAAGTTAAAATATATATTAATAACTAAAAGAATAACTCTAAAATTCTGAATGGCTAAAGTGAATTTTGAGGGGAGAAAAAAGAAAAGAAAAGGAAAAAAAAAACAACCTCACCAATGACAAATTGTCTCACAACTGCTGCTATCAAAATATTGTATAATACCAACAAAATATTCCTCAGTGTTTAATTATATATTTAGTCAAAAATAAATTAATCTACCAATAAAATCACAAACGGTTATTGGTTATCAAAAAACTTATCCTCAGTGATTGCTATTTCTTTGGCCATTTCATTGTAGTATAATAATTGATGGATTTACAAACAGAAAAGACACCCAAACAATAATAATAATAAAATTATCAGTATAATTTTATTGATAATTTTTTTAATTAATATGACATATCATCAGCATAGAAAATAATTTATAATTTCATCAATGATTTATTTTAAATTACGGATGGACTGAACCCAAAGATGATTTAAATATTTTAGTTATTATTAGTGGCTTTAGTTTTAGATAAAATTAAAAGGAAAGCTCTCAAAATATTATTTTTTTCAATAAAAATACAAAAGTAAAAGGCCTTTAGTTTTAATTTCAAATACTTTTATACCATTTTTGCTAAAAATAACTTTTTTTTTTTTAGTTTTGAAGTTTCTCAAAACAATGTTTAACAAAAATTAATGAGTAATATAGGCTTTCATTTTTATCAAAAACTATTTCTCCTTTTCATTGAAAATATTTTTAAAAGTTTTTTTTTTAAATGAAAATATTAACAAAAACTTAAAAGGGTAAAAGGTTTTTGATTTTTCTCTTAAATTAGTACTATATATTATTATCGATACTCTTATCAAAAGTATTTTACCATAAATTTGTCTTTTTAATGAGTAAAATTAATTTTTTTAAAATCTCGAAAAAAATAATGTATGGACTTCCTTTTCTTAATGTGTCAATGCAAGAGCTTATTTAAAAAAATAAATATTTTCCTTCATATTTTTTCACTCTTGGTCAGTTTAAAAATTTTATTTAGATAAAATAAATTTTTTATTTATCTATTCAATATTATTTGATTTTTCTAATTTTTCTATATAAAATATTATAATAGCTTTTTAACGAGTACAACTTGAAATAATAAAAATAAAACATGTTAGATGCCTCTACAATTCCCATTCCACCTAATATTTACAAAATTTGTAGATGATTAGAATAGATTCGTAAATCAGAGTGATTAATACGTTTTAAATTTAGATTCATTCAACATGGTTTTTTCCTATTTATTCTATGTTGTGGGTTAAAGCCAAAAACATTTTTGCCTTCACCTTCTTATGTTAATAGATGCTATTCGAAGGATTCCTTTTCTTTCCATGTCCGGATTTGTTCTAGAGATTATTATGTCAGCAAGAGTGTCCTTATTCATGATAAACTAAAATATTTGCCGCCTCATAATTTTGATATAATCAACATACTTTGTTTTCATTTTTTTTAATGAATTAATTATTTTATTTTTTTTATTAATTTTTATTAAAGGTATATGCATGTAACACAATCTACTAATTAGTTTTAATTTAATTGATTTTGTTCAAATATCAAATATTATAAATCATGGTTTATATCTCATTATAATGCTTTATTTTATAATACTTTAGGTGCTAATAAAACTAATTTAGTGAAATTTAACTATCTTAATTCCCTTAGCAACTGCACCAAAAATTCAAGTTCCCTTTGGATTTCCATCTTGATCAATTATAATTGTAGCGTTGTTATCATATCATATTATCATACTGTTGAATTTGAGTTCTTTATAAGTATGTACAATTACAACTCTGGTCACTTCATATCATTTTAGAGGTGAATTTTGGACTGCTTTCATGATCACAATAATAATAAAATCGATGATATGAACATATCAACAATTACTTGTTTTTATGATTTGAATACACATCAATTCTCAACCCCGTCTGTTATCTGCTACAGTCAAATGGGTTTAAGAATTGATCGTATTCTTTTTTGAATCTGTTATTTCAATGGAAAAAAACAAAAAAAAGAAATAGTTTGTTCAAAACAAAAACTGATTAATTACTAGTTCCAATATTCCACTGTGATTGCCAAAGTTAATTGGCCAAATCTGAAGACGTCTATCACCACCACAACCGTCTTATCCCTCTTATAATGACTAATAAGAGACAATGATTAAGATGAACATGGGAGATGGGTCGAAGACTTTGAACAGAATGGTTTAGATGCATTACCATCACAAATAACTTCTTTGGAAGTAAACACGATTCGATTGAAAACAATGAAAATGTACGTATCTTTTCAGATTTTTCAGAGTTCAGAGAATGCGTGGCTGCAAATAATGGATAGTTATCAAGTCCCCTTCAGTTTCTCTCGTAAAGCGCCAATAAAAAAAAGAAATTCATAGCTTATGAACTAAATAATTGGGTCAAGGAACTGATTAATTACTTAGATACCAAATAATTTGACTTGTTTACTTTTCCACCCTCATAGTTTTCATGGAGAAAATGATATAAGAATAATATGACGAATGAACTTCATAACGTCAAGATCTTACATTCATTGCCATAAATGAATGAAGAACAGATTTCTTTCTTATCATTTTAATAATTCTTTAAGCAAGTGGTTGAGAAGTTTGTTTACACAACGATTTTCCTTCTTGACATGGTTTCCTTCGTGTTCTCGTCCTTTATTTGGCTGAATAATCAATTAAAGGAAGGGGATATACAACACATAAGAGCCTTGCTCAACTCAAATCATTTAGCAATAAAATACATGACTGTCACAGCAGCAGAATATAAACTTGGAAAAACCAACTAATAAATAATAGCATCTCAAACTTAGTTGTCGCCCGTGTGCGGCGTCGTGGAAAAATATTATTTCCATTTTAAATCTAAAAAATGTAAATATCTATATGGAAAATACGGGGAGACAAGAAATTCTTGTCTTTTATCAATGAAAAATGGAATGAGAGTCGCCACCTAGTATTTTGATCATTAGGAATCCTAACTGGTCTCAGAGATCGGGTATGAGGACTGGTTGCGTAATAGAAATGTATTAGCACCCCAAATACGCCTTATCTAAGGCAAGCTGCATTGTTTGATTGTCTGATAAAAAGCTAAGGTGTTATTTAACTATTGGTCCGTCTAGGGTTCAAGAAAAGTCCTCCTCAATAAGAATGTCCTTATCTTATCGGGTAAAATCCTAACCGTTCTAACATCTATATAAAAAAAAACTATAATTTTAATATCAGGAATACGTTTTACGTATAAATTCATAATCCCAGATACTAAAGGAAACAAAAGGAGTTTTTTAGAATTTTTGAAATATTAGTCTAGTTCTCGTGGTTCTAACAAACTTGTTATTAAAGCCAAAGTGCATGCTAATATATATATTTTTTTGAAATTTCTTTTGTTGTATGAAAATATGATGTGATGATTTTTTTTTCTTTATTTTAGAGAGACTAGACCGTATGCATTAAAACAAAAACATTTTTTTATTTTATATTTTTTTGATGTCTTGACGAAAATTGGGTATTTTAATACTGGATTTGTATCTTTACGGTATAAAAATGCAAACCAATATTAAGCAATTTTGATAAAAATATGCAGGAAAATCAACAATATATTTTTTAGGATTTTTCAGAATTTTTGAACGCAAAACATTTTTTTATTTTTATTTTTAATTTTTGATGTTTTAACGAAAACTGGGTATTTTAATACTGGATTTGTATCTTTACGGTATAAAAATATAAACCAATATTAAGCAATTTTGATAAAAATATGCAGGAAAATCAACAATATTTTTTAAGGATTTTTCAGATTTTATTTTTATTTTTTTTGAATATATATATCTATATATATAAATAATATAAAAACATTATAATATATAATATTAGGTGGGCTAGGCTGGGCTGGGCCGGCCCAACTAATTGGGTCGGACTCAGCCCCAAAAGGGTTGGGCTGATCTCGGCACATCAGTTCTCCTATTTTCGTCTAGGCCAGACCTGGCCCAAATAGCAGGGCTGGGCTAGAATCAGTCTGGCCCACAAATACATGGCTGGACCAGAACCAGCCTGGCCAGAGAAGGAAAAAAAAACCAACAATGCTGGGCCAGAATCAGCCTGGCCCAACAACCTAACTGACGGGGGGGGGGAATTATTTTCCCCTCGCCTCTCCTGCATGCAGAAAGCGTTCTGCATGCAGGAGAAAGAGAACAATAAAACAAAAAAAACAAAGAAGGGGAAGAAGAGTTACCTGGCGCGGAGGCGGCGGTGTGTTGTTGGTGGTGCTGCGGTGGAGGCTGGTGGCGGTGTTGTGGCTCACGAACGGCGGCTCCAAGCGGCGGTGCTGCTGTTTCAAACGGTTCTGTGTTACCAGTGATTCCTCCTCTTCCCCTCTCCTCTAGTTTTTTCTTCTTTCTTTCTCTGTTTTGTTTTCCAGTGATTATCCCCTTTGTCCTCTCAATTCTGTGTTTTGTTTTTGTTTTCAAGTTTCCCTCCCGGTTTCAAGCTTCCCCTTAATCTTTCCTTTCTCTCTCTATTTCGTTCCTCTTTTTTCGGTCACTTTTCTTTTCGGTTCGTCCTCTCGGTTTGTTCCTATTTCTCTCCGTTTCCTCTGTTTCCCCCCTCTCGCGTGCTGGCGTTGGGGGTATTTATAGGACAAAAGGGAGCGGGGGCATCCCTATTGCCACCCTATGGCAACGCATGGGGAGCAGGGTTGGCTGCCCTGCCACAGCGCCGGGTTGGCTGGCCAGTGAGCATGGCTGGCAGGGCGCGACTCCCTTGGTTTCTAATCATGAAAGTGCATGGGGTGTCGGGTTTTGGCAGGGCACGCGGCTGGCAGGGTTTAATGAAGAAAGAAGAAGAAGAAAAATCTACCTTCCCCTGCTGCACTTCCAGGGGAAGGAGAAAAGGGAACAGTGTCGTTCAAAACGACACTGTTCTGCTCTCTTTTTTTTCCCAACATGAAACGACGTCGTTTTATACAAAACACGCTGTTTCATTTAAATGTGGCGCCATCACGTCAATTTCCAAATCAGTCCTTAATTATCTTTTGTTTATTTCAATTGCATCCCTGAAAACTTCAATCTTCGCCCTTATAGTTGGTCGGCTTTTCCACTTTGGTCTTTAGCCTCTGATTTATGCAATTTGACCCTCAATTGATCAATAAACTTCAAATTTCTTCAATTTGGCCCCTGATTTTGTTAATTACAACCCCTATATTTACATGCCTTTTTCAATTTGGTAATTGGTTTCGGATTTCCTCAATTAAGTCCCTAATTAGCCATTAAACTTCAATATTTATGCAATTAAGCCCCTGATTTGACCAAATCAACTCTTAAAAATTATAATTTGACCCTGGAACTTTAATTTCTTCCAATTAAAGCCTAAATTGACTTAAAAATCCATTTTTCTTGCAATCAAATTCTCTATAAATTCAATTAAACCTTCAATAAAATCAAATTAAGTCCATAAACATCCTATTTTGGACTTTTCTCCTCAAAATATAAATTTTCTTTTCCAATAAGGCTCTCATCATTCAAGAATATACTGTTAAAATTTCAATCTTTGTATTTTTAACCTCCTTAACCAATTTTCTGACCATTTTTGAGCGCTCCCGCCTCCTACTATTTTTTCTAATT
>JANKYH010001206.1:0-21124 GCA_027475595.1 Populus davidiana x Populus alba var. pyramidalis | reverse complement strand
AAGTAGTGTTCCTGTTTGGTCTTCAAATGTTCCAGCCTCAATATCAAATTGCACGGCTCAGCTTCTGGATTCAGGAAACTTGGTCTTAGTTCAACAGGATAGCAAAGGGATCTTGTGGCAGAGTTTTGATCATGGTACAGATACTCTGCTTCCTGGTATGAAGCTTGGGCTGGACCTGAAAATGGGTTTGAACCGGTCTCTGTCATCTTGGAAATCCAAAGATGACCTGGGAACCGGAACCAGTGTCCTTGGTATTGATCCAAGTGGGTTTCCCCAGTTGTTCGTATACAAGAGTCAAACCCGAAGGTGGCGTAGCGGACCATGGACTGGACTAAGATGGAGCGGAGTACCCCAAATGGCCTATACCTCCATCTTCGATTTTACTTTCGTTAGCAGTGTTGATGAGGTATCTTTTTCCTATAGTCTCAAGAATCCCTCCTTCCTTTCAAGACTAGTGGTGAACGAATCAGGAGTAGCGCAGCGGCTGATATGGAACGATCGCGATCAACAATGGTTCGAAATTTGGTCCTACCCAAAAGAAACATGTGACACCTATGGCCAATGCGGTCCAAATAGTAACTGTGACCCATATCAATCAAATAATTTCAGGTGCAAATGTCTACCCGGATTCGAACCCAAGAATGGTACCTGAGAGACGGGTCAGGAGGTTGTGTCAGGAAACCTAACGTGTCCACCTGTCGCAGCGGAGAAGGGTTCATCAAGTTAGCTCGAGTGAAGGTGCCGGATACATCATTGGCGAGTGCGAACATGAGTTTGATATTGAAAGAATGTGAGCAAGAGTGCTTGAGGAATTGTTCTTGTACAGCTTATGCTAGTGCTGACGAAAGAGGGCTTGGATGCTTGAAATGGTATGGTGATCTGATTGATACAAGAACGTTTTCAGATGTGGGGCAAGAGATTTACATCCGTGTTGATAGAGCTGAATTAGGTACATGTCCATGTCCAATTCTACTGTCTATGTTTTTTTAGTTTTATTGAATTCTCTTTATGTGTGTGTATATTTTTATTATCGTTTGATAAAAAAAAGTTATTTTAAAAAAAAAAAGTTGTTGAAGTAATTAGATTTATAATTCATGTTTCAAGATTAAATATCTTCGATTACATCTATATTTTAATTTTTTAATTTAATCTTTGATTAAATATTATTTAATATTTTTTTTAGTTTTGAAATAAAATAATAATATTTTTTTAATATTAGTATATTTTTTTTTGTAACCCTAAAAAAGTCCTTTTTTTTTTATCTTATTCAATTACTTTCAAATACATATTTGTTTTTATTATCGTTTGATAAAATAAAAAAATTAATTTTAAAAATAAAATTATTAAACATGGTCAAGTTCATGGACTCTGATATAAGATCAATATCTTTATCTACTTCAATGTTTTAATTTTTCAGTTTAATTTTTAATTTTCAATAATGATTTGTTTATTTTTTCTGTGTATTATGGTAAATAATTTTTAATTTATTTAATTAAATATATATGTGCATTAGTTTTTTAATTTACAATTAAAAAAATAATATCATAAATATGTTTCAAACGTCTATATATTCGTGGTTTTACATATAAAAAATAATCTGACCATGGCAAAGCAAGTCAAGTGGCTAGTTTCCCACTAATTGTACTTGTCTTCAAGATCCAAGCACTGCATCGGCGACCATGTTTATCATAATTTCTTGTCTTGTATAGTATAGTCCAGTCTCATCTACTCAGACAAACTTAAAAATTAAATTTAGTTTACTTAAGTCTCAAGCTCGTATGATCCTACGAAGGAGATAGAAACAACAAATTATCATAGTTAATAAAGTTTTTGGGGCAAGCAAATTAGGTGATGAAAATTATTCAATACTTGTAGTTTACTCTTTGTTTTTTAATTTCTCACATTTATATGGTATTCAATTATATGAAAAAAAATAAAATAGAATAGAGAGTAATTAAATATAAATTTATAGTACTGAATAATTCCAAATCAACAGCTTGAAAGATTTAATTTTCAACTCTTATCACTAAACATTTCTTATATTTCAATTTCAGCTAAATATGAAAAGTCAGGACCTCTTGCCAATAAAGGAATTAAAGCAATCCTGATAGTGTCTGTTGTTGTGACATTGTTTCTGATCATCTTCCTTGTGTGTTGGTTTGTAAGGAAAAGGAGAAAAGGTAAGCAAATTCTCTTCAAATGTTGCTCCTGAGCAATATATTTTTCGTAACATTATTAAACTCAGGGTGTTGAGTCAGTAAAAATGCAATGTGATGCTGAGCTAGAGTTTCAATATTTCTGATAGTCTTGAGCTCAAAAAATATACCTTGAGTTATAAGTTTTACCAGCCAGAAATAAGTTTGCATGTTGATGACAGCCAGGGACAGGAAAAGAAGAAACGAATTTCCGCTATCATTAACTTCAAGGTCACATTCCTCGAGAGAGTTACCAATTAACGAATTTGAGGAAGGTACAACAAGTTCAGATTTACCACTTTTTGATCTTAGTGTCATAGCTGCGGCAACAAATAATTTCTCAGATGCCAACAACTTGGAGAGGGTGTTTTGGCTCAGTGTATAAGGTAGCCTAGCCTGCCTTGAAGTCCCTTAAACACATAGCATCACTTCAGTTTACATGTTGAACTATGAGATTGATGAATTTGGATTGCGATTTTCAGGGTCTGCTGCATGATGGAAAGGAAATTGCGGTCAAAAGACTAGCAAAGTATTCTGGACAAGGGATTAATGAGTTCAGAAATGAAGTCGAGCTCATTGCAAAACTTCAGCACAGGAATCTTGTAAGGATATTAGGTTGTTGCGTCCAAGGAAGAGAGAAGATGTTGGTCTATGAATACTTGCCAAACAAAAGTTTGGACTCTTTTATTTTCAGTATGTCATCATCATTCTGTCAAATTGTCCCTATATTGTGGATTTTTCAGTTTTTCTCATTCTATAGAACTTGAAAAATGATTACAAGCCTGCATTGATTTGATGAGATTTATGTTTCTTTGGGTACAGATGAACCAAGAAGGTCACAGTTAGATTGGTCTACTCGCCACAACATTATTTGTGGGATTGCTCGAGGAATTTTGTATCTTCATCAGGACTCCAGATTACGAATCATCCACAGAGATCTTAAGGCAAGCAATGTTCTACTAGATGCCTCAATGAACCCTAAAATTTCAGATTTCGGCATGGCTAGAATATTTGGAGTAGACCAAATTGAAGCCAACACAAACCGTGTTGTTGGAACGTAGTAAGTTTATCCTTATTTAATGAGTTATATTGGAGAGTAATGTAAGCTTATTTTTAGAATTTTATTTAATAATTTAAGTTTTTGAGATAAAATAATTTTTTGAGATAATATCATAAGTTTAATTATTTATATAATTAAATTAATAAAATTAAGAATTTATACAAGTTTCAAATCATGTCAGAAAATAATATAAAATTATTTTTAAAATCTCACAATAATTTTTATTTATATTTTTCTGAACAGCTGATTTTTTAAGCTCTTCTTTTCCTATGTTATTGCAGTGGTTATATGTCACCAGAATATGCAATGCAAGGCCTATTTTCAGTAAAATCTGATGTATATAGTTTCGGGGTTTTGCTATTAGAGGTCATCACTGGGAGAAAAAACAATCATTTTTATAAAAGTAACTCTTCGAACTTGGTTGGATATGTAAGTAATAAGATCACATGTACGTATATTCCCGATTTTAAAATTTCAACTGCAACTTAGCATATTAATTAATGTGGAATTTCTTTAGGTTTGGGATCTATGGAGAGAAGGCAGGGCCCTGGAACTAGTTGATACATTGATGGGCGACTCGTTTCATGAAGATCAAGTCTTAAGGTGCATCCAAATTGGTCTTTTATGTGTGCAAGAATCTGCGATGGACCGACCATCAATGTCTAATGTTGTTTTCATGTTGAGTAATGACACAATTCTTCCATCTCCCAAGCAACCTGCGTTTATTATGAAGGAGAGTTACTATAGTGGAGATCCATCAACAAGTGAAGGATCGCATTCTATAAATGGAGTGACTATCACCATGCCTGGACCTCGGTAGAGGCTTACATATATCAGACGTGATGCATTCATATGCTAACGTTTCTTTGATATTGTAATAGTTTTTATGATTATGGTTTAAAAAAGTAGGTTTAAAGTGGAATTCAATAAAAATTATAGTGTATATTGATTAGCCAAATATTTTTAAAACTATAATTAAAGCAAGATACAACTTTAATAACAGCATACTGTTATGCCAAGTGGATCCCAGTAGAGGTATCCTGGTAGTGAAATATTATTTATTACATTTCTAAGCATGTGGAACAAAATAGTGTAACAACAGTTATTATAGAATTTACATAAATAGAAAATATTATAGACATACTTTTATGTTGTAATCTCCATCATTACTATTGTATATTGCCCTACACATATATATAGAAAAGATTGGTTAACCAATAGGTTAAGCCTCTTGATTATTCTTAACTTAGTATTAGAGCCTTCTACCTTCAGAACTCTTCTCTCCCTCTCCCTCTTACAGACAGCCTTCTCTCTTCCTCTCCTAAATGAATTTTGCTGCTGCTGCCATCAACTTCTCCCTCACCACAAATGGGGCAGCCCAGCCGGCCAACCATCTACACGCTGCTGCCAGTGGTGTCCTTCCTCAACAACAACAGCCTCCACTTGCAAAGCATGTCAATGACTCCTTCTCGCAAGTTTCTATCGTTCCTCTGCATATTATGGGAACACAAACTCCAACTATTGTTGCTCTATCAAACACCCACCAAGTTGTTTCATTGAAACTTGCAAACACAAATTATCTCTATAGGTGAATGCAAATGAAGCCCGATCTCCTTGGTTAAGGTGTTTTTCACTTCTTTGACGGCTTTGTGTCGTGTCCTCCATCTCATGTTTATGATAGTTATGTTGGTTCTTCATTAGAAGCAACAAGATCAACTTATTTTGAGTGCATTACTCTCCTCTCTCTTCGTGGATGTGTTGTATCTCGTGGTAGATTGTCATACCTCGTAATTTGTTTTGCGCACTCTTGAGAAAGCTCTTATGTCTCCATCTAATTCTCGTATTATACAACTCATGGTTCCTTCCAAGATCTTTGGCAAGGTGACTTATTGGTAAGTATATACATGCAACAAGCCGAATCATTATTTGACGAATTGGCTGCTACTGGTCGATCCATATCCCTTGAAGACTTTAATATATATATATATGTTTTGTGGCCTTCGTGGTGAGTTCAAAGACTTGGTAATGAGTCTTATAACCAAGGTAGAACCATTTTCGTATACTGATTTTTATAGCCACCTTCTTACCCATGAATTTTTGCACAAGAACACTCTTCAGTTTATGGACGCCACTCCTTTCTATTGTCTTTATCTATGTTGCCGCAACCACCACTACTGTCAACACCGCAGCCCTCTGCTCATCTTGCTATGTCTTATCACAACTTAAAATTCAACCGTAACAAGGATCGTTCTCGTGACAACTGGCGTCCCAACAATAAGAGCTACACTCACCAAAATAGGGGCCAATCTGCTTCAGAATAGAGGCCAAACAATTGGCAGTGGAACAAGTGCAACACATGGGCTGGCCAGTGGTTTGGACAGCAGCATATTCGCTTATGGGTAGCAACTCTTTTATGCTTCAACGCCTCATATAGCTATTAAGCTTAGAATTTAAGCTTCGCGACTTGGGTACTGTTCATTTAATTTTTGGGTATTGAGGTTAAGCCTACTGGTATACACCTAACATCCTCACTCGAGCTGGTATATTATATTGCAAACCTGTTGATAATCCTATCTCTATATCCAAAGCTATCATATTGCCAAACCCTTCATTTTCTGATGCTATAAGTTTTCATCAAATTGTGGGTGCTCTTCAATGTCTCACTTTTACGAGATCATATATTTGTTTTGTTGTTATTAGAGTTTGTCAGTTTATGCATACTGTTGTTACTCATTTTTGGACCTCACGTGCTGGAGACAGTGTATATCTCTTTTGAACTGAGTGCAGGAGTTTAGCTTATGTTTGCTGGAAGATTGACAAAAGCAGAGAAAGAAATATTTTTTTGAAACCCTATTTAAGCTGTTTTATGCTCTTTTTATCCTTCCCCTTTGCTGCCAAAATCATCAGGTTTTCTTAGATTGATCATGATTCTTTATAATGCTAAATTCGTTCCTTCTTTATCTGGTCTTTAAGGTTGGATAAATCCCTCAGAATTTGCATTAAAAAAAACTAATTTTGTTGCTGTCGTAATTTTTTGTTCCAACTTAGGCTCTGATTCTGACTTGGTTTCATACGATATTTGACCATCCTAGCTATATTCTATCACTCATGCCATGTTGAAAATTTGACCTATACCTTTATTGGGTCCTAGGGATCATTGTTCTTAAGGAAGACTCTCAGTCAGATTTGGATGCTCGGCATTGTCAGATCAAGAACCTTTTTGACCAACTAGATTACTACCAGATTCTGTTCTCTAAAATGATTTTATCTCACTTTAACTCCTCATCAAAGTTGTAGTCTTGGACATGTAGATAAATTTGGGCTTTTGAATTGCTTTATTTCAATATTAGAAGCTCAAGATATTCTCGTTTGAATATCTAATGTGAAGCAGAGATTTCTGTCGTAAGAAGGATCATGACCAGATTTTTGCACTAAAAACTCTATTTTCATCACAAATTTTATGATTTTTATTCTTAGGTTATACTCTCAGTCATATCGGGATGCTCGACATTGTCAGTTTCTAAATTAGATCAAGAGACATTTTTTGACCAACCTGATTACTACCAGATTTTGTTCTCTAAAATGATTTTATCTCACTTTGAATCCTTCATCAAAGTTGTAGTCCTGGATGTGTAGATAAATTTGAGATTTTGAATCACTTGATTTCAATATCAGAAGCTTAAGATATTCCCATTTGAATATCTAGTATGAAAGTAGGGATTCTTGCCACGATAAGGATTTTTTTTTCTCAAATTTGCAGGGACACAATTGCAAGGTGCTTAAAGTGTGAAGACTAATTGCAAGCCAATTTGAAGCCCTTTTTTGGACCAAAGACCAAATGGAAAAGGTGCTAAAATAAGAAAGATGGTTGAAGATAAAAATTAGAAGGAATTTTTCTGAAAGAAGAAATTGAAGAAACCATGTTTTTACCTACACAGCTAGCCCGTTTTTTTTTTCTTTCCTTTTTATCTGTAATTTCCTGTTTGGTTTTCATGTTTCTCTCACTTGAATGGAGAGCTTCAGAGCATGTTTTTATTGCCTCATTTCAAAGGGAGCTGCTAGCTCTATGGAAGGAAAGAAAGGAGTCGCACCATCCTCTAACTTAGAAAGAAATCACTACTGATCACAGAATCAGAATCAAATATTCTGGTTTCCTATTTCTGCTCACCTGAGATTACACCCTAGAGTTAATGTACTATATCTTTCCTAAATAAGAGCTGTGTTTAGGCTACATAAACCATTTACTAACCTAGCAGGAGGGGGAGGGAAAAAAAAAAGAAAAAAGAAGAAAGAACGGAGAAAAAACAGAAAAAAACACAAGAGAGGCAGGCGGTTAGGATAGAAAAAAAAATTGTAAAGAACAGAGGGTTTCTTTTTTTTCATCCTTACGTTGTTGTGAGTTCAATAAGGATAGCAGTAGAAGAGGAGGAGAAGAAAGAGTAGGAAAAACAAGAAAAGAAAGAGAAACCATAAACAAGCAGGGACTCCCTTTCGGTCTTTGCTTTCACATTTTTGCATATAACATCTGCAGAACAGGGAAGAAGAAAGTGCAAGAACCAGGGTGAGAGAGTGACAAAAACGCAAAGGAAATAAAAAACCATAAAATATATGTAAATACAGAACAGGAGGAAAAGGCTAGAAACAGACTAACACGCTTTCAACATCGCTATAGCTTCTTCGCTTCCGCCTCTAGCTCTGCTCTCTTCTCCTCTTTGCATGCATTGTTTTTTTTTTCTTTGTGTTTGCACTATTCAAGTGAATTTTAATTCACTTGAATAGTAGCGTGGTCTCCTTGCATGCGTTTTAACTTGTGTTTATACTGTTCAAGTGAATTAATTCACTTGAACAGTAACTCGCCATTCTTTGAGAGGACTGCACCCCTTTTGTGTCCAGCCGGGCAAATGACCCGGCCAGACCTACTATTTTTTAAAAAAAAAAAAAAAAGAAAGAGAAAGAGATTTATGATTTTCTAGCATATTTATTTTAAGGTCTTTTTTTATGTTGTAAAAAATATCAATCTCGTATTTAGAATACCTGGTTTTCGACGCAATGTGACAAATATACATATATATCCAAAAAAATGTTTTCTTGTGTGTTGCATACAGCCAATACCCTAACATATTTTGAATTTTCTCTTTTAAAAAAAACAAATATTTGAAGTTTAAAAGAAAATGTGTTTTAGCATGATTTCTTAAACATATAAAAAATTATTTTCTTGCATTCTGGATTTTACAACATCTTTGTAAAACTCCAAAGGGTGTTGGCCAATATTCTAAAAAATATAAAAATCATATTTTGGGGGGAATTCATCTATTATTCATTGTTAATGTTTGGATAAAAAATCCCTAAGGGATGAATATCCAAAATATTATTGAAAATAATTTGTTATTATTCGTTGTTAATGTTTGGATAAAGAAACCCAAGTGGTTAATATCCAAAATATTTTTCTAGGAATAACAAGTCTCTACACATCCTTGAAAGAAGCCTTGATTATAATCGAGGACATTTCAATTTTTTACTACACGGTTTACAAGCTGTGAGAGTATAAAACACTAAGGCAAAAATAGGTTTTTAAAGCGCCCTAGATTTCTAAATTTTTGTCTCTCCTCCTTACGATTTATGAGTCGCAAACTCTTGAAATATTAAGAGAAAAATGAGCTTTTAAAGCACATGAAAAATCTCCTTGGATTTCTATCATAATAAATTTAGTTTGAATCAAACCTAGAAAAACTGATGAGATTAGAAAACACCAACACCATAACAATTATAAAGCAAACCAAACACCGAGCAGCTTACCTTAGGTAGGGCGTACTAGGGGTGCTAATACCTTCCCTTTACACAACCAATCCCTTGCCTTAGAATTTCTGAAATACCAGTTAGGGTTTCTAGTGACCAAAATACTAGGTGGTCACTCCCTTATTCACAAAACAAAAAACCCCGAAATCAAACAACATACTAGGGTTGTCGCTCCGCCGCGAGGGTGTGACACATACTCCAACAGATTTTCATTGGGCTGCCGTTAAACGCATCTTGCATTATCTTAAGGGTACAATAACACATAGGATAAATATTACTCGTAGTTGTTCTGTTTCCTTACATGGCTTACAAATGCAGATTAGGCAGGTAGTATTGATGATAGAAAATCTATAAGTGGTTATCTTGTGTTCTTTGATTAGACACCAATTTTGTGGAAATCAAGTAAGCAATGTATAGTTTCTCGCTCTTCTACTAAAGCTAAGTACAAAGCCTTAGTCAATGGTGCTACTGAGGTTATCTGGCTTCAGTATTTATTAACAGATCTTCAGATTTTGTCTGTTTATGCTCCTATCATTCGGTATGATAACCTTAGTACCACTTATTTGTCTGTAAATCCTGTTTTTCATGCTCGCACAAAACATGTTAAAGTTTGTCATAACCTAATTTTGGGTTATTCCCCAAAATTCACTTTTTTTAAAATAAAAATAAAAAAATAGAATAAAGGCTGGCACTGTGGAGAAAGCCGATAAAAAAAGACTTTAAAAATAGGCAAAAATCGAAGGTCAAATTAAATGCATATTCGAAGGTCAAATTAAATGATTATTGGATGAATTTCCATAAAAATTAAGTCCAATGATATAATTAAATTTTTAATGGGCCAATTTGATTTAATCATGGGTCAAATTAAATTTTAATTATGTTTAAGAATTAATTTAGGTCCAATTGAAGGATTTAATTAAGTGCAAGGACTTAACTATACTTTAAATGGGTCAAATTAATTTGGGAGCTTAATTGGTGAAAAATTAAGTTTGGGAGCTTAATTTGGACTGAATTGAAAAGATTGAAATTTTAAAACCAAATTTAATTTTTACCACGTGAATTGAACACAAAAATTGAGGGACCAATTTGGAAGCCCGAAAAAATATTTTGCCTATAAATAGCAGCTTTTAACTCAAAGTTAGGGGGGGTTATTTTGTAGGGGGGCAATTTTGACACTTTCAAAAGAAAAAACACAGAAACCTAACCCTAAGAAACCTCTATCCTTCGCACCAGCCGCCGCCCCCCCTGCTGGTCTCCATTTTTTGGCTCCTTGAGCCGCTTCCCTGGGTTTGATTCTCCTGACCCAAAACCAATCGGACTCTACCCCTTCTTTCCCCGGCTGGGAATTTTTCTCCCCACACACTATCTCCTCCTCTCCTTCACCGTTTCCACCTCTCCCAAAACCAGAAAAGCTCCCCCCATTTTAGCTCCTAGCAACCGGTTTTCAATGCTCCCTTCTCCCTATTTTTCCAAGACTAGCTGCAGCCTTCTCCTAAAAAAAAATCAACCGGCCCCCTTTCCCCTTTGGATTTTTCTTCTTCCTCTGGCAGCCTTCCCCTTGCCCTTCATCTCTCCTGAGCCGGCCACCCTTGGCCACAAAAGAGAAAAACAGCTGCCACCCGAAGACCAGTCTCCGGTGTCCCCCCTCTTCTGCTCCCAGACCGTCGCTCCCTAGAAGAAGAAAAACCAAAGCATTTCTTCCCCTGCATCCGAGATCGCCACCTGTCAACCGGTCAGCTCTGACTGACCCCTCTCTTAGCCACCGTGGACAAGTCGCCTCCGGCGTTTCCCCTCTCCAGATCTCGCCCACCAGCAGCAGCAGTAAGGATGTGAAGGAGACCCATTCGCCAGCAGCCCGTCCATACCGCCAAGGACCTGAAGTAGAGGAGAAGAAGGCAAAATTAAAAAAATCTACCGAGAAACAGATCTAAGGAAAGGTGGAGGAGCAGATCCACCATCAACCAGCCACGCCCAAGTACCTGCAGCAGAGAAGAAGACGATGAAGCCCCAAAAAACAGATCCCAAAACGGAGAAGAAAAAACAGATCCGTGACTGAGAACAAAACTAAAACCAACTGGATTGCGTTTTTTTCTTCTTTGCAGGTGAGGTTACTCCCCACCGCCAACGAGGAAAAGAAGAGGAAACAGAGACGAGCCGGATCCACCGGTTGCCGGTTTCTCAGTGGCGGTGGCGCGTGGATCCACGCGCCGAAACTGTTCATGCAGCCCCCAGAAGTCCTTCCCTGCAATTTCTGGAGTTTTGAGGGATCATTTTGTAAATTTTAAAGTTTTAATGTAATTTTTGTTTATTTATTTTAAATTTGTAATATGTGAATGTAAAAGAAAAGAAAAGAAGAAAATAAAAAAAAAAAGTGTGTGTGTGTTGGTGTTTTTTTTTTATGTTATTGAATTATAAAAAATAAAAAAGGACAAAAAGAAAATTGTTTTTAATATTTTAATGCACAAATTCTAAGGATGGATAAAATCATGTTGTATTTTCCATGAAAATGAAAGAACATGTTTCTACATATATTCTGGGAATTAATAACTGATGTATCGAAACCTTAGAAAAATAAAATTACATCAAGCTCACGAAGCTTGAATGTGGTGTGTGTATTTTGTTTGTGAATTCTTTTCATGATAAAATTGCAGGATTAAAGAAGGATTTAATGTTTTGATTGGATCACGGTGTAGAAGTACAAACTTGTACGGAAGTTGTATTTCTAAAATCCAATGAAAGGACAAGATTTAATGTTTATTTTTAAATTAAAAAAAAAAGAACTTGAACAACTTCATTATAGAAAAAAATTATGGAAAGATAAAATAAACATTAATTTAAGAAAAATAAATCAAAAGATAAGTATTTTATTTTTATTGAATGTTAATGAGAAATTTTAAAAAATAATTATGTGCATACTAGATTCATGTATAATTATTCATAAAATAATTGTTAATATTACCATAAAACTCCAATTTTATTATTTTTGACTTATTTTTTAGTAATTTTTTCTCTCCTCTCAATTTATAGGGATTGAAATGTGAAAAAAAAAATCAGCATTGAAATGTCAACAATGAAAACTACATTGACTAAAGATGTAAAAATCTAAAAGTACAGGGTCTAAGGTATACTTCTCCACATCTTAGGAACAATAACCATTGCACTCAGAGGACAATGCAATCCACAATTATTTTTTGTCTTGTTTATGAATAAATATATAACAACAATAATAATAACAAAAACTCATGTACTTTACATTTTTTTTGTAATTATTATAATTATAATGGGTTTCATACTAAAAACAGTTGGATTTGGTTTTTATGGGTTAACAGTTAACTCCTTGCATGGATAGAAAGATAAGTTATAAAATCATATCAGACACTCTACATAGACTATGAATATGGGCTCGGTGAGCTGATGGAGGACTAGATTGGACATGATAGGATGGTGTACTGGAAAGGACAACATTGTCCCGTATCAGGAAATCAAGAGGTAGAACAATAAAAACATAGTTGCTCTAGTCTAGGGTTTGGCTTGCTTTAATATCATGATTATAGATTTGTAAAATTAATCCAAATATATTGTAAAAAAACTCTGTTTTAAATAGAAAAAGTTAAAAAAAATTATCGAAATAACTTTGTTTTGGATAATATAATAAGATTTATTTAAATTTAACTGAATTAACCGAATTGTGAAATGACCCACTAAATCATCTAAATTTAGTAAGATAAACTACCAAAGCAAGTAAAAATAAACCCGGTTTAGGCTGGATTTCGGATTCATCAGATCAATGAGCTGTGCTATACTTAGATTTTATAACAATGCATAAAAGTGAATTTGTTTTGTCAATTTCTATCAGTCTCGTGTATCAAAGCTACCTAATGGAAAATTGGATAAACCAAGTCAACAACGAAGGTATCTGAAAATTTGGATAAACTGGGTTTTATATGAAGGCTTGCCGAGGAAGGAGCTCACAGCTTCACCGCAGCCCAGTTCAGTCTTCGCTTTCCATGCAGTGGATCATTTTCTGGATTTTATGAACAGAACTAGAGAAAACGTATGTGCTGCGCTTCCGGTTGATTTTCTTTATGGATCCCGGTCAGCTGCTTCTTCCATTGTTTTATTCATGTGAGACTCCAGTATCCACTAGAAATGCTGCTCTTGGAGTCAAGCCACTACATGGATAGGCGGCGCAAGTGACGGAAAAAGGCGACGGTGATTAGGTCAAGTAGAATTTATCACATGAGAATTCAAAATAAAAATAAAAATAACACCATGAACCATGAGGAAAGTCAGACTCAGGAAAAAAAAAAAAACTACCTTGGGTTTCGAGCTTCTCCAAGTGCGTGGTCATCCCCACCAATCCACCATGCCACTAGCAGAACTTTGACACTGTCAAGTGCCAATCACCGGTCCTCTGTATTTGTTGTTTGATGCAATGCAAGTAGCATCCTATGAGTATGGATTTAATGTGTGCAAGTCTGTGTAGCTCGAGTCCAGTTAAATTCTTATGAAAAATAAATTTGGAGAGTAGTTTCTTGAGCGTAAGCCTTGGCTCCTTCTTGGGTCCGCCACTGTTTAAATAATTCCTCAAGTTTTTTTTAATAAAAAATAGGTAAATAAATAAAAATATCATAATGCTATGAAAAATAGCAAATCTTTTATCTTACACAGTTGTATCGAATTACCAAATATATAGTTGTGAGACCCAATTAGTGTTTAACTCAAAAATATAGTTGAGATTATTATATTAAAATATATAATTGAGATTTGAATCAATTATTTTTTATTAAAATAATATCATTTTATATTTTTAAATCTTCGAAGTTGACCTGTACGAATTTAATCAATCAACATGTTAGATGTACTGAGTTTATCAATACTTTTTTCTAATTTAAATTAAAATAGGTTAAGGTTAGATTTTAAATCATAAATTTTTCGATTCAATGTATCAAATAAAGTTAATACCAAGCATAAATCACAAAGGTCGGAGCTACAAAATGAAGATATTTCATGTCATGTCTCAAATGAAGTTGACGCAAAATAGGATGACAGTAGTCACTACAGTAATGCAAGCTTGTCGCCATGGAGTATGCAAAGTTGTGAGAGCTTTTATTTTATAGCGAACTAGATAGTTCATCGTTCCCATTTTCTTGCAAATTGTCTGTTGTCTCCTCCAAGTCTTGGTTGATTTTCTTCTTTTTTTGTAAGTGCCTCGTTGCGTCTTATAAAAACATTGTCTCTGTGCACATTGACCAAGCAACAGCAGATTCGAAGGCACCACTTTTCACTTTTCCTCTTTCCCTTCTCAGAGAATGAGCTCTCTTCATAATCATAATCATATCTCAATTATCATTTTTGGATTAAGCTTAAAAGTCCCTCTTTTTCAGGCAAAAGACCTTTTCAATTGCATGGCAGTCTGATTTGAGAGGGTTCCTGTCATTGTTTTTTTTTTTTTTGGCCAACAATGGAAGTTTGCTACATTCTTGAAGTTGATGTCAATGGAGAAGAAATTTTCATGGTGGACAAGGTAAGAACACTCCGCTTTGCTTTACCTTGCCTTGCCTACCTTTCGTCTATCTAATCTAAAACCACTGTCCGATGGTGTGGGGCTTGTCATCATATTTCATGTTTCTTTTCCACAAATTGTAATGGGGTCTTCACCATTTAATGCTGACAGCAACATAGTGCCGTAGTTTCCATTAAATGCAAGATTCAACAATGTCCTCGAGTAGTGTTTCACTGTTCTGTTTGATGCATTTAATGCCTTTCTCTTGTCGGTAGCTGTTTGGGATTAGAAGGATCCAATGAACAAGGTGTTTTTTTGCCAGGTTTTCTAGTTTTTTTGCCTACTTTGGTCATGGAAAGTTTCATTGAATTGTTGTTGCTTTGTTTTCAACTTTCCGTTTCTCATTTTGTTGCAGGAATTTGGTAAATGTTCTGTTTTAACCATGTGGTCATATTATGTGTAAATTTTTGCAGAAAACTCTTTCATCCTTCTCAGATAGGCTCAGCAAATTATTTGGTGATTTGACTGATGGTTCAAGAAAATTGAAAGTAATATTTGACAACTTTCCAGGAGGAGCATATGGTTTTGAGCTCATGGCAAGGTTTTGCTACAACAATGGCACCATTGAGATAACTCCTTCTAACATTGTGCTGCTAAACCATGCTGCTCATTACATGGAGATGGGCAGTAAAAGCTCAGCAAAGCTTAATCTAGTAGATCAGACAGAGAAATTTCTTGAAGGGATCAACTACTGGACTTGGTCTGAGCTCCTACAAGCTCTTGAACTGTGCCAAGATTTACTTCCTACTATAAATTCTTCATTTTTGCTTGATAAAGTCTTGGATTGCCTTGTGAGGCTTACTTTGCCAACTATGGCAAGCCCATTTACATGTTCTTCAAACAATTCCAGTTTTCAGCTCTCATGTGATACAAGCAGCACCTGTAGTATGAGAAACAACTGGTCTCAAACAACTTGGTGGTTTGAAGATCTTTTGGTTTTGAATGTTAATTCATTTGACAAAGTAATCAGGATGATGATGTCCCAGAAACTAGATCATGCTACCATTTTTAAGTTCATCGTTTTTCGCCTAAAATCGAGATATTTCAGTGTCACAGCATCTGAGAAGTGCAAAATCACAGAGCTTGCAATCAATCTGCTTTCACTGCTTGATAGGAGCTCTCTTTCTTGCAGAGGCTTATTTGATATTCTACTAGCAGTCTCAAGGTTGAAAAATATAAGCAAGTTTTATGCACTCAAGTTAGAGCGTCTGGTTGGTTCAATGCTAGATCAAGCAACTTTGGATCATCTACTTGTTCCATCTCCACACAGGAACCATCATGTGTATGATGTGAATTTAGTTTTGAGGCTTTTTAAAGCATTTTTCCTTGAAGGTTCAACGATGTCTCAAAATCAATTGAGGAAGGTTGCTAGCTTGATGGATTCGTACCTTATAGAAGTAGCTCCAGATATCCTTCTGAAACCTTCCAAGTTTGCAGCATTGATAATGGTCCTGCCAGATTCTGCTAGAGAATTCAGTGACAGACTCTATCAAGCCATTGACATGTATCTCCAGGTATGCTAGTTAACTTATGGCATTTAAAAAGCAAAAAAGCATAAAGATATCTAAATTTTGTCTGAGGCAATCTATGTGTGTTCTTTTCAAATCTGGAATGCTTGGAATGACTTTGGCTCAACACAGGTCCATGTTCAATTATGTGAAGAGGTAAAGATGAGACTATGTTCTTTTGTCAACCATGATAAGCTCTCGGCAGAAGCTTCCAAACACCTCGCTCAAAACTCAACTTTCCACCAAGATCAACACTCAAAAGTTTCGTTACTCAGAAATCCAAGCTCAATAGCTTAATCCATAATCACTTATCTCATTTCAAAGTCTCAAGTCAATCGAAGTTTCATAGCAATGCCATGGAGGAACAAGAGGGCTTTGATCAGATCCTTATTTATGCAAGAAAGCATGGACATTCAAAGGAGATCGACAATCTTGAGACCAGATTGCAAGGAATGCAGAAAAAGGTGACAGAATTGGAGAAAGTTTGTACAATGATGCATTCGAAGATGTCAAGTGTGACAAAATCAAGATTGCATGGCCCTGGAAAGGCTGGATCATTGCCGAAACTTTGTTCATGATAGGAATCAGGCCTCAAGATTCTTGTGTTTTTCACATTATGCCTTGGCTAATTGTGTATATAGTATGAAAATTGGATTGATGTAAATATGGCATTTCTTTCTTTCTTTCTTTCTTTCACTCTAGCAAAGCTCGGTGCAGAGCACATATTTAGCAGAGTGGGAGTGAATTGAACTGCATTAGGACAGCACAATCCTCCTACAAGACTTTGGCATCACCACCACTAAGAAAATGTTGCAGGGAATTTATCAAAACATGTAAGCACTATCATTTTCCACTGGCCTACCTGGAATTTGATCTTTTGGCATCCTCGAAGTGAAAGTGAGGAAATTGTTCAATTCTAATTGCACCTTAATCTATACTTTTGATTTGTTTTCTAAAGCACTTCTTTGAAATCAAGCAAACTTGAAGGTCTTGAACCCATCCAACTTTAAGCAAATACCAGTGCTATTTCATAGTAATGCCAGGCATGGGCCATCAAGCTAGAAAGTAACTTGAGATTTGTTTGTCCTTTGGATAATATAATGCTACTTGAATCATTAACATGCCACATAGTTTATTAGAATGGCAACAAACCACAATATTAAGTTCCTCACAAGAGGTAAATAGGGTGGTGACTAACTGTTTAAGGCGCAAAAAACAGGGAATAAGAAGAAGAAGGTCGCTGAAGCATAGATATTAAACTCGGGACTCCGAGTCTCGTATTAGCAAACTAGAACTTGATTTGATTTTGAACGTTGATCATGTTAAATTTGGCTGATCTATTGGATTAATCCGTGACCAGTTTCCCTAATTAAACTTGATTGTTAAAACAATATATTCTTGAACAAAATCTAGCCTAAACACATTTGTTCAGGCCGTGAAGAATCCAACATTCTATCAATCAACACCAGCCACCCTCATCTCTATCAACGCCGGCCACTCACCACCCATGTCTCCACTGAGCACCAGCAGCAGTAGCAGCCAAGCTCACAGTGGAAAGAGAAGCCGGGAGAGAAGGAGAAGGCCAAAACCAAACAAAATATAAGAGATGATCATGACTCTTGAATAGTTTAAAAATTGTGATTTTTGTGAGCCTATCCTATCAAACAGAGATCTGGCGCCACCAGCTTCAAACCAAACAAAATGTGGAATAATGGTCATGAACTCATGATGGTTTAATACATCGTACATCAAAGATTCAATGTTCATATCATAGTTATGTGAGAAAAGGTTAATACCCTTCTTGTAGGTTATTGAACAAACCAAGATGGAGGCATCCATGTCCTTTCCTAAACAAAGAATCAATGGCTGTTTCTAAAGAATAGTGAGAGTGGACTGCAACAGCGACCTGTGCGGCTTATAGCATGCGAGTTGCGGGGCTCACTACACAAACAAAAATCTTGAGAGCCCAGGAGAAACAAGACAGATTAATTTATGGAGTTCCAAAAACCAAGGCATGGTGTTTTACCATGCCATACATTTTTGTTCTTGTATAAGACAGATGTAAAAACAAAGGTGTCCCATGCTTTTATTTATATAGAGCTCCATTACAATTACAGTGCTACCCCCTTTTTTTAAAAAAAAAAAAAAAACCTTCCTTTCTGCTTTTTATTTCTCATTTTGTTGTTGGTTTGAATTTAAGATTTTTTTTTAATGTATCTGTTCAAGAATGGTTGATCAATATTTAGTTCTATCATATCTATTTAAAATCTTCTTGAAAGGAATTAATCTTGATACTTCACCGTGACTCAATAATATTTTGACCCTCAAAACAAATTGTAATTTCTTTAGTATAATGAGATTGTTTTTTTTTTAATAATAATAATAATGAACAATGAGCAAGTGCACTTGATTTGAAAAAAGAAGAAGGGAAGAATGAGCGAGAGCTGAAGTTAGAGGGGTAGTAAATTTAGGAAAAACAATGGAGTGATGGACGTCCTTTTTTTTTTGTTTATGCACATTAAATGCAAGTTGAATGATAGATGCTTTTCTTCTACCATCGGAGCTTCATGGACCAACATTATTGATATCACCATTGCAATATATATGTAGCATAAAACAGGGGTTCAAAGGGAGAAAAAAAAATCTTTGAAGATGGTAATTCTTAACTTTTCAGCTTTCCAATTTGTTTGAACCAAGGAGCCATTTACGTTCCCTTCTTGTATGTTGAACAGTTCAATGCATACACAATCATTGATATATAATATTGTCATTATTTTTTCAAGAACACCCATTAAACATGGTAGCCCAAGCCAACACCCAAAAAGCTTAGGTTATTGCCCAAGCCCAACTCCTTATAAGACATGAGCTAGGGCAAGAAGCTCGAGCCTATGCAAGGTGTACGCTAGCGTGGACTTGACATGCCTCGTGGATTTAGGCTTAGGAGCGTGCTTGAGCCCAACATACTTGGGTTCAGGCAACACGCTTGAACCCATTTCTCATCTCTAATGGGTCCGAGCCCAACACTCGCTATAGATTTTTTCAGGACCCCACGTGGGTCCCTCAATATTTTATATTAACTCAATACAAATTATTTTAAGTTTTTTAATAGAATATAATTTAAAATATCACAAACATAATATTACATTACAGCCCCTCCTCTCTATAAAAGGATAAGATTCATGTGCTATAAATACACGATGAATCCTTCAAGCCAAATGTGTATTCATTTTTTACTACATATGTATTTTTAAAGCATCTCTTTTTGGAATATAAGTGCATTTCTCTCTTTATAAAGTTACTAACTTTATTATCAAAGAGTCTCCACGTCCATTAAAAAGGACCTTTTTTAGATACTAACTATTGATCATCTAGCTTACCAAACATCATATGCTATAAGTTATCAACCATCTGAGCTTTTAATATCAATATTGTCCAAAACTTTTATTTTGGATGATTCCGGTATGGTTGCATTCCAATGTTTTGAGAAAATAGTTTCTGATTTTTGGAGACGTTTTAGACCTCTACATTGCTAAAAAAATGAAATAAGAAAGGATAAGGATTTGGCTTTGTCAAGATTGCATCAGAGTTAAGCATGGATACAATTATGAAATCTCTTAATGAGAATTGGTATGGAAGTTTCAAGCTTAATGCTAATTATGTCAAGTTTGGAGAGACAAATGGAAAGAAAACCTACTAGGACTGTTTGAGTGACAAAGCCATTAGAAAAACCTATTACGATATCACTTGTAGAATCAGTTGCATTAAAACTAAGAGACAAACAAACTTATGTAGAGGTTTTCGAAGAAACTTGTAATTGTGATCAAAGGTTTGTGTGTGCAATTTCCTTATATGATACAAAAGAGTGGTTAAATCGCAGTTTGGTTGGAGATATTTTTTAAGGGAGTGAATTATGTTACCTTGGCAAAAGACTTAACCAATTATGGTTTATCTTTTCTCAAAGCATTAGATCTATGAGATACTCCTTAGACTACATGAAGTCTATCTTATCGTTGTTTTTTTTATGATGTCAAGCCTTGGAGTGCATCAGATAATGTTGTTGACTGCTTTTGTTGGATTGAGATTGCTAGTTCACTATTATCGACAGAGACAAAGGAAACGTTTCAAGCTATTATAGCTCCTCGTGATTGAGTGATTGGTGTGGACAATTTTACAAGTTCTTTTGAAAATTTATCTAAGACAAAAATTTGAATTAGCACTTCTCATAAGAGATCTTCCATAGAGGATATTATTTTCACAGATAACCGGAATAGCTATGAAGTTACTATTTCTGGAAGATATTGGAGGGGTTTAGATGTTAATTAGCATACCATGAAAACTTCTCCCTTTACCAAGGTTGATGGTGGTGATGTGCTTTCCACAACAAATATAATAGGGACAAACAAAGATGATTATACCTATGGCATGTAGAAAACTAAAACTGATTCGTATTATATTAATGATATATCGCTTTTCTTTAATGAGTGTGAAGTGAGATTGAAGTCTATAAGCATAATAGGATTTGATTTTAATTTTCAAAATCATTCTATTAATTATTTGTTTTGGAAGATCCGGGAGGTAATCGAGAATTTTGATTTGATTATAAATTCAAATCAAACTGGATTTTTGAGAGACTTTGCATCTGGATTGCAAAGACATACATGATAGGTAAAGTAGACTATAAATGCCTCTACAAATGACAAACTAGTTCTCTCTAAAATGGTGGTGTACTAAAAGATCACGATGATAGTTTTCTTTGTATTTTCTCATATTCTACAAATATTAAGGAGTCCAATGTAATGAGATTTTAATATTTCAAAACTCTTCAATTGGATATTGATTATTGTTACACTTCTTTTAAAGACGGATTGTAGAGTTTGATTTATACAATGCCAATACTTGGATTAATTTAGAAATATCATGCAACCATGATCCTTTGACATTTTAATGATATTTTAAATGCATGTAGCGTGTTTTCTTCTATACATTTTACAAAGTTCAA
>JANKYH010001205.1:0-13848 GCA_027475595.1 Populus davidiana x Populus alba var. pyramidalis | reverse complement strand
TTTAGAGCGATCCAACGGTCGGATCTATAGTTATGGACCTTTCAAACCAGTACTTCAGTGGGGTCGGTCTTATGGGCCGCCGGACCGCCTCGTCGGAGTGGCAAACCGATTCAACGCTACTCCATGTAAAACAGCCTCCGGAAACTCGTGAAAATAATTTTAGAGCGATCCAACGGTCGGATCTATAGTTATGGACCTTTTAAACTGGTACTTCAGTGGGGTCGGTCTTATGGGCCGCCGGACCGCATCGTCGGAGTGGCAAACCGATTCAACGCTACTTCATGTAAAACAGATTGTGGAAACACGTGAAAAAAAATTTTAGAGCGATCCAACAGTCGGATCTATAGTTATGGACCTTTCAAACCAGTACTTCAGTGGGGTCGGTCTTATGGTCCGCCGGACAGCATCGTCGGAGTGGCAAACCGATTCAACGCTACTCCATGTAAAACAGCCTCCGGAAACTCGTGAAAACAATTTTAGAGCGATCCAACGGTCGGATCTATTGTTAAGGACGTTTTGATCCGGTACTCTCAACGGGTCGGTGGTAAGCCCCGACCGGACATCGTCGTCGTGCAGTACCGATTCCACGCTACTCCATGTAAAACAGCCTCCGGAAACTCGTGAAAATTTTTTTAGAGCGATCCAACGGTCGGATCTATAGTTATGGAACTTTTAAACCGGTACATCAGTGGGGTCGGTCTTATGGGCCGCCAGACCGCATCGTGGAGTGGCAAACCGATTCAACGCTACTTATTGTAAAACAGCCTCCGGAAACTCGTGAAAAAAATTTTAGAGCGATCCAACGGTCGGATCTATAGTTACGGACGTTTTGATCTGGTACTCTCATAAGGTCGGTGGTAACGCCCGACCGGACATCGCCGTCGTGCAGTATCGATTCCACGCTACTCCATGTAAAACAGCCTCCGGAAACTCTTGAAAATTTTTTTAGAGCGATCCAACGGTCGGATCTATAGTTATGGACCTTTTAAACCAGTACTTCAGTGGGGTCGGTCTTATGGGCCGCCGAACCGCATCGTCGGAGTGGCAAACCGATTCAACGCTACTCCAAGTAAAACAACCTCTGGAAACTCGTGAAAACAATTTTAGACCGATCAAACGGTCGGATATATAGTTATGGACCTTTTGATCCGGTACTCTCATCGGGTCGGTGGTAAGGCCCGACCGAAAATCGTCGTTGTGCAGTACCGATTCCACGCTACTCCATGTAAAACAGCCTCCGGAAACTCGTGAAAAAAATTTTAGAGCGATCCAACGGTCGGATCTATAGTTATGGACCTTTCAAACCAGTACTTCAGTGGGGTCGGTCTTATGGGCCGCCGGACAGCATCGTCGGAGTGGCAAACCGATTCAACGCTACTCCATGTAAAACAGCCTCCGGAAACTCGTGAAAACAATTTTAGAGCGATCCAACGGTCGGATCTATAATTATGGACCTTTTAAACCGGAACTTCAGTGGGGTCGGTTTTATGGGCCGCCGGACCGCATCGTCGGTGTGGAAAACCGATTCAACGCTACTCCATGTAAAACAGCCTTTGGAAACTCGTGAAAACAATTTTAGAGCGATCCAAAGGTCGAATCTATAGTTATGGACCTTTTAAACCGGTACTTCAGTGGGGTCGGTCTTATGGGCCGCCGGACCGCATCGTCAGAGTGGCAAACCGATTCAACGCTACTCCAAGTAAAACAACCTCCGGAAACTCGTGAAAACAATTTTAGATCGATCAAACGGTCAGATATATAGTTCTGGACCTTTTGATCCGGTACTCTCATCGGGTCGATGGTAAGGCCCGACCGGACATCGTCGTCGTGTAGCACCGATTCCACGCTACTCCATGTAAAACACCCTCCGGAAACTCGTGAAAAAAATTTTAGAGCGATCTAACGGTCGGATCTATAGTTATGGACCTTTGAAACCGGTACTTCAGTGGGGTCGGTCTTATGGGCCCCCGGACCGCATCGTGGGAGTGGCAAACCGATTCAACGCTACTCCAAGTAAAACAACCGCCGGAAACTCGTGAAAACAATTTTAGACCGATCAAACGGTCGGATATATAGTTCTGGACCTTTTGATCCGGTACTCTCATGGGGTCGGTGGTAAGGCCCGACCGGACATCGTCGTCGTGCAGCACCGATTCCACGCTACTCCATGTAAAACAGCCTCCGGAAACTCGTGAAAAAAATTTTAGAGCGATCCAACGGTCAGATCTATAGTTATGGACCTTTGAAACCGGTACTTCAGTGGGGTCGGTCTTATGGGCCACCGGACCGCATCGTCGGAGTGGCAAACCGATTCAATGCTACTCCAAGTAAAACAACCTCCGGAAACTCGTGAAAACAATTTTAGAGCGATCCAACGATCGGATCTATAGTTATGGACCTTTTGATCTGGTACTCTCATCGGGTCGGTGGTAAGGCCCGACCGGACATCGTCGTCGTGCAGTACCGATTCCACGCTACTCCATGTAAAACAGCCTCCGGAAACTCGTGAAAAAAAATTTAGAGCGATCCAACGGTCGGATCTATAGTTATGGACCTTTTAAACCGGTACTTCAGTGCGGTCGGTCTTATGGGCCGCCGGACCGCATCGTGGAGTCAAAAAACCGATTATACGCTATATTGTAAAACAGCCTTCGGAAACTCGTGAAAAAAATTTTAGAGCGATCCAACTGTCGAATCTATAGTTACAGATGTTTTGATCTGGTACTCTCATTGGGTCGGTGGTAAGGCCCGACCGGACATCGCTGTTGTGCAGTACTGATTCCACACTACTCCATGTAAAACAGCCTCCGGAAACTCGTGAAAACAATTTTAGAGCGATCCAACGGTCGGATCTATAGTTATGGATATTTTAAACCGGTACTTCAGTGGGGTCGGTCTTATGGGCCGCCAGACCGCATCGTCGGAGTGGCAAACCGATTCAACGCTACTCCATGTAAAACAGCCTTCGGAAAATCGTGAAAACAATTTTAGAGCGATCCAACGGTCGGATCTATAATTATGGACCTTTTAAACCGGAACTTCAGTGGGGTCGGTTTTATGGGCCGCCGGACCGCATCGTCGGTGTGGAAAACCGATTCAACGCTACTCCATGTAAAACAGCCTTTGGAAACTCGTGAAAACAATTTTAGAAGGATCCAACGGTCGGATCTATAGTTATGGACGTTTTCATCTGGTACTCTCATCGGGTCGGTGGTAAGGCCCGACCGGACATCGCCTTCGTGCAGTACCGATTCCACACTACTCCATGTAAAACAGCATCCGGAAACTCATGAAAAAAGTTTTAGAGTGATCCAACGGTCGGATCTATAGTTATGGACCTTTTAAACCGGTACTTCAGTCGGGTCGGTCTTATGGGCCGCCGGACCGCATCGTGGAGTGGCAAACCGATTAAACGCTACTTATTGTAAAACAGCCTTCGGAAACTCGTGAAAAATTTTTTAGAGGGATCCAACGGTCGGATCTATTGTTACGGACGTTTTGATCTGGTACTCTCATTGGGTCGGTGGTAAGGCCCGACCGGACATCGCCGTCGTGCAGTACCGATTCCACGCTACTCCATGTAAAACAGCCTCCGGAAACTCGTGAAAAAATTTTTAGAGCGATCCAACGGTAGGATCTATAGTTATGGATCTTTTAAACCGGTACTTCAGTGGGGTCGGTCTTATGGGCCGCTGACCGCATCGTCGGAGTGGCAAACCGATTCAACGCTACTCCAAGTAAAACAACCTCCGGAAACTCGAGAAAACAATTTTAGACCGATCAAACGGTCGGATATATAGTTCTGGACCTTTTGATCCGGTACTCTCATCGGGTCGGTAGGAAGGCCCGACCGGACATCGTCGTCGTGCAGTACCGATTCCACGCTACTGCATGTAAATAGGCTCCAGAAATTCGTGAAAAAAATTTTAGAGCGATCCAACGGTCGGATCTATAGTTATGGACCTTTGAAACCGGTACTTCAGTGGGGTCGGTCTTATGGGCCACCGGACGCATCGTCGGAGTGGCAAAACGATTCAACGCTACTTCATGTAAAACAGATTGTGGAAATGGTGAAAAAAAATTTTAGAGCGATCCAACGGTCGGATCTATAGTTATGGACCTTTCAAACCAGTACTTCAGTGGGGTCGGTCTTATGGGCCGCCGGACCGCATCGTCGGAGTGGCAAACCGATTCAACGCTACTCCAAGTAAAACAACCTCCGGAAATCGTGTGAAACAATTTTTACCGATCAAACGGTCGGATATATAGTTCTGGACCTTTGATCCGGTACTCTCATCGGGTCGGTGGTAAGGCCCGACCGGACATCGCCGTCGTGCAGTACCGATTCCACGCTACTCCATGTAAAACAGCCTCCGGAAACTCGTGAAAAAATTTTAGAGCGATCCAACGGTAGGATCTATAGTTATGGACCTTTTAAACCGGTACTTCAGTGGGGTCGGTCTTATGGGCTGCTGACCGCATCGTCGGAGTGGCAAACCGATTCAACGCTACTCCAAGTAAAACAACCTCCGGAAACTCGTGAAAACAATTTTAGACCGATCAACGGTCGGATATATAGTTCTGGACCTTTTGATCCGGTACTCTCATCGGGTCGGTGGTAAGGCCCGACGGATATCGTCGTCGTGCAGC
Source organism: Populus davidiana x Populus alba var. pyramidalis (assembly GCA_027475595.1). Lineage (NCBI taxonomy): Eukaryota > Viridiplantae > Streptophyta > Magnoliopsida > Malpighiales > Salicaceae > Populus > Populus davidiana x Populus alba var. pyramidalis. The sequence continues at coordinate 9,198 of JANKYH010001205.1, read as the reverse complement.
ACGATTCCACGCTACTCCAAGTAAAACAGCCTCCGGAAACTCGTGAAAAAAATTTTAGAGCGATCCAACGGTCGGATCTATAGTTATGGACCTTTGAAACCGGTACTTCAGTGGGGTCGGTCTTATGGGCCACCGGACCGCATCGTCGGAGTGGCAAACCGATTCAACGCTACTTCATGTAAAACAGATTGTGGAAACTCGTGAAAAAAAATTTTAGAGCGATCCAACGGTCGGATCTATAGTTATGGACCTTTCAAACCAGTACTTCAGTGGGGTCGGTCTTATGGGCCGCCGACCGCATCGTCGGAGTGGCAAACCGATTCAACGCTACTCCATGTAAAACATCCTCCGGAAACTCGTGAAAACAATTTGAGAGCGATCCAACGGTCGGATCTATAGTTATGGACCTTTTGATCCGGTACTCTCATCGGGTCGGTGGTAAGGCCCGACCAGAGATCGTCGTCGTGGAGCATCGATTCCACGCTACTCCATGTAAACAGCCTCCGGAAACTCGTGAAAAAATTTTAGAGCGATCCAACGGTCGGATCTATAGTTATGGACCTTTTAAACCGGTACTTCAGTCGGGTCGGCCTTATGGGCCGCCGGACCGCATCGTCGGAGTGGCAAACCGATTCAACGCTACTCCAAGTAAAACAACCTCCGGAAACTCGTGAAAACAATTTTAGATCGATCAAACGGTCGGATATATAGTTCTGGACCTTTTGATCCGGTACTCTCATCGGGTCGGTGGTAAGGCCCGACCGGACATCGCCGTCGTGCAGTACCGATTCCACGCTACTCCATGTAAAACAGCCTCCGGAAACTCGTGAAAAAATTTTTAGAGCGATCCAACGGTAGGATCTATAGTTATGGACCTTTTAAACCGGTACTTCAGTGGGGTCGGTCTTATGGGCTGCTGACCGCATCGTCGGAGTGGCAAACCGATTCAACGCTACTCCAAGTAAAACAACCTCCGGAAACTCGTGAAAACAATTTTAGACCGATCAAACGGTCGGATATATAGTTCTGGACCTTTTGATCCGGTACTCTCATCGGGTCGGTGGTAAGGCCCGACCGGATATCGTCGTCGTGCAGCACCGATTCCACGCTACTCCATGTAAAACAGCCTCCGGAAACTCGTGAAAAAAATTTTAGAGCGATCCAACGGTCGGATCTATAGTTATGGACCTTTGAAACCGGTACTTCAGTGGGGTCGGTCTTATGGGCCACCGGACCGCATCGTCGGAGTGGCAAACCGATTCAACGCTACTTCATGTAAAACAGATTGTGGAAACTCGTGAAAAAAAATTTTAGAGCGATCCAACGGTCGGATCTATAGTTATGGACCTTTCAAACCAGTACTTCAGTGGGGTCGGTCTTATGGGCCGCCGAACCGCATCGTCGGAGTGGCAAACCGATTCAACGCTACTCCATGTAAAACATCCTCCGGAAACTCGTGAAAACAATTTGAGAGCGATCCAACGGTCGGATCTATAGTTATGGACCTTTTGATCCGGTACTCTCATCGGGTCGGTGGTAAGGCCCGACCAGAGATCGTCGTCGTGGAGCATCGATTCCACGCTACTCCATGTAAAACAGCCTCCGGAAACTCGTGAAAAAAATTTTAGAGCGATCCAACGGTCGGATCTATAGTTATGGACCTTTTAAACCGGTACTTCAGTCGGGTCGGCCTTATGGGCCGCCGGACCGCATCGTCGGAGTGGCAAACCGATTCAACGCTACTCCAAGTAAAACAACCTCCGGAAACTCGTGAAAACAATTTTAGATCGATCAAACGGTCGGATATATAGTTCTGGACCTTTTGATCCGGTACTCTCATCGGGTCGGTGGTAAGGCCCGACCGGACATCGCCGTCGTGCAGTACCGATTCCACGCTACTCCATGTAAAACAGCCTCCGGAAACTCGTGAAAAAATTTTAGAGCGATCCAACGGTCGGATCTATAGTTATGGACCTTTTAAACCGGTACTTCAGTGGGGTCGGTCTTATGGGCTGCTGACCGCATCGTCGGAGTGGCAAACCGATTCAACGCTACTCCAAGTAAAACAACCTCCGGAAACTCGTGAAAACAATTTTAGACCGATCAAACGGTCGGATATATAGTTCTGGACCTTTTGATCCGGTACTCTCATCGGGTCGGTGGTAAGGCCCGACCGGATATCGTCGTCGTGCAGTACCGATTCCACGCTACTCCATGTAAAACAGCCTCCGGAAACTCGTGAAAAAAATTTTAGAGCGATCCAACGGTCGGATCTATAGTTATGGACCTTTTAAACCGGTACTTCAGTGGGGTCGGTCTTATGGGCCGCCGGACCGCATCGTCGGAGTGGCAAACCGATTCAACGCTACTTCATGTAAAACAGATTGTCGAAACTCGTGAAAAAAAATTTTAGAGCGATCCAACGGTCGGATCTATAGTTATGGACCTTTCAAACCAGTACTTCAGTGGGGTCGGTCTTATGGCCGCCGAACCGCATCGTCGGAGTGGCAAACCGATTCAACGCTACTCCATGTAAAACATCCTCCGGAAACTCGTGAAAACAATTTGAGAGCGATCCAACGGTCGGATCTATAGTTATGGACCTTTTGATCCGGTACTCTCATCGGGTCGGTGGTAAGGCCCGACCAGAGATCGTCGTCGTGGAGCATCGATTCCACGCTACTCCAAGTAAAACAGCCTCCGGAAACTCGTGAAAAAAATTTTAGAGCGATCCAACGGTCGGATCTATAGTTATGGACCTTTTAAACGGTACTTCAGTCGGGTCGGCCTTATGGGCCGCCGGACCGCATCGTCGGAGTGGCAAACCGATTCAACGCTACTCCAAGTAAAACAACCTCCGGAAACTCGTGAAAACAATTTTAGACCGATCAAACGGTCGGATATATAGTTCTGGACCTTTTGATCCGGTACTCTCATCGGGTCGGTGGTAAGGCCCGACCGGACATCGTCGTCGTGCAGTACCGATTCCACGCTACTCCATGTAAAACAGCCTCCGGAAACTCGTGAAAAATATTTAGAGCGATCCAACGGTCGGATCTATAGTTATGGACCTTTTAAACCGGTACTTCAGTGGGGTCGGTCTTATGGGCCGCCGGACCGCATCGTCGGAGTGACAAACCGATTCAACGCTACTCCAAGTAAAACAGCCTCCGGAAACTCGTGAAAACAATTTTAGATCGATCAAACGGTCGGATATATAGTTCTGGACCTTTTGATCCGGTACTCTCATCGGGTCGGTGGTAAGGCCCGATCGGACATCGCCGTCGTGCAGTACCGATTCCACGCTACTCCATGTAAAACAGCCTCCGGAAACTCGTGAAAAAATTTTTAGAGCGATCCAACGGTCGGATCTATAGTTATGGACCTTTTAAACCGGTACTTCAGTGGGGTCGGTCTTATGGGCCGCCGGACCGCATCGTCGGAGTGACAAACCGATTCAACGCTACTCCAAGTAAAACAGCCTCCGGAAACTCGTGAAAACAATTTTAGATCGATCAAACGGTCGGATATATAGTTCTGGACCTTTTGATCCGGTACTCTCATCGGGTCGGTGGTAAGGCCCGACCGGACATCGCCGTCGTGCAGTACCGATTCCACGATACTCCATGTAAAACAGCCTCCGGAAACTCGTGAAAAAATTTTTAGAGCGATCCAACGGTCTGATCTATATTTATGGACCTTTTAAACCGGTACTTCAGTGGGGTCGGTCTTATGGGCCGCTGGACCGCATCGTCGGAGTGGCAAACCGATTCAACGCTACTCCAAGTAAAACAACCTCCGGAAACTCGTGAAAACAATTTTAGACCGATAAAACGGTCGGATATATAGTTCTGGACCTTTTGATCCGGTACTCTCATCGGGTCGGTGGTAAGGCCCGACCGGACATCGTCGTCGTGCAGCCCCGATTCCACGCTACTGAATGTAAAACAGCCTCCGGAAACTCGTGAAAAAAATTTTAGAGCGATCCAACGGTCGGATCTATAGTTATGGACCTTTGAAACCGGTACTTCAGTGGGGTCGGTCTTATGGGCCACCGGACCGCATCGTCGGAGTGGCAAACCGATTCAACGCTACTTCATGTAAAACAGATTGTGGAAACTCGTGAAAAAAAATTTTAGACCGATCCAACGGTCGGATCTATAGTTATGGACCTTTCAAACCAGTACTTCAGTGGGGTCGGTCTTATGGGCCGCCGGACCGCATCGTCGGAGTGGCAAACCGATTCAACGCTACTCCATGTAAAACATCCTCCGGAAACTCGTGAAAACAATTTTAGAGCGATCCAACGGTCGGATCTATAGTTATGGACCTTTTGATCCGGTACTCTCATCGGGTCGGTGGTAAGGCCCGACCGGAGATCGTCGTCGTGGAGCATCGATTCCACGCTACTCCATGTAAAACAGCCTCTGGAAACTCGTGAAAAAAATTTTAGAGCGATCCAACGGTTGGATCTATAGTTATGAACCTTTTAATCCGGTACTTTAGTCGAGTCGGTCTTTTGGGCCGCCGGACCGCATCGTCGGAGTGGCAAACCGATTCAACGCTACTCCATGTAAAACTGCCTCCAGAAACTCGTGAAAACAATTTTAGAGCGATCCAACGGTCGGATCTATAGTTATGGAGCTTTTGATCCGGTACTCTCATCGGGTCGGTGGTAAGGCCGGACCGGACATCGTCGTCGTGCAGTACCGATTGCACGCTACTCCATGTAAAACAGCCTTCGAAAACTCGTGAAAATTTTTTTAGAGCTATCCAACGGTCGGATCTATAGTTATGGACCTTTTAAACCGGTACTTCAGTGGGGTCGGTCTTATGGGCCGCCGGACCGCATCGTGGAGTCAAAAACCGATTATACGCTACTTATTGTAAAACAGCCTTCAGAAACTCGTGAAAAATTTTAGAGCGATCCAACTGTCGGATCTATAGTTACAGACGTTTTGATCTGGTACTCTCATGGGGTCGGTGGTAAGGCCCGACCGGACAGCGCCGTCGTGCAGTACCGATTCCACACTACTCCATGTACAACAGCCTCCGGAAACTCGTGAAAAAATTTTTAGAGCGATCCAACGGTCGGATCTATATTTATGGACCTTTTAAACCAGTACTTCAGTGGGGTCGGTCTTATGGGCCGCCGGACCGCATCGTCGGAGTGGCAAACCAATTCAACGCTACTCCAAGTAAAACAACCTCCGGAAACTCGTGAAAACAATTTTAGAACGATCAAACGGTCGGATATATAGTTCTGGACCTTTTGATCCGGTACTCTCATCGGGTCGGTGGTAAGGCCCGACCGGACATCGTCGTCGTGCAGCACCGATTCCACGCTACTCCATGTAAAACAGCCTCCGGAAACTCGTGAAAACTATTTGAGAGCGATCCAACGGTCAGATCTATAGTTATGGACCTTTGAAACCGGTACTTCAGTGGGGTCGGTCTTATGGGCCCCCGGACCGCATCGTCGGAGTGGCAAACCGATTCAACGCTACTCCATGTAAAACATCCTCCGGAAACTCGTGAAAACAATTTTAGAGCGATCCAACGGTCGGATCTATAGTTATGGACCTTTTGATCCGGTACTCGCATCGGGTCGGTGGTAAGGCCCGACCGGACATCGTCGTCGTGCAGCACCGATTCCACGCTACTCCATGTAAAACAGCCTCCGGAAACTCGTGAAAACTATTTGAGAGCGATCCAACGGTCAGATCTATAGTTATGGACCTTTGAAACCGGTACTTCAGTGGGGTCGGTCTTATGGGCCCCCGGACCGCATCGTCGGAGTGGCAAACCGATTCAACGCTACTCCATGTAAAACATCCTCCGGAAACTCGTGAAAACAATTTTAGAGCGATCCAACGGTCGGATCTATAGTTATGGACCTTTTGATCCGGTACTCGCATCGGGTCGGTGGTAAGGCCCGACCGGAGATCGTCGTCGTGGAGCATCGATTCCACGCTACTCCAAGTAAAACAGCCTCTGGAAACTCGTGAAAAAAATTTTAGAGCGATCCAACGGTCGGATCTATAGTTATGGACCTTTTAAATCGGTACTTCAGTCGGGTCGGCCTTATGGGCCGCCGGACCGCATCGTCGGAGTGGCAAACCGATTCAACGCTACTGCATGTAAAACAACCTCCAGAAACTCATGAAAACAAATTTAGAGCGATCCAACTGTCGGATCTATAGTTACAGATGTTTTGATCTGGTACTCTCATTGGGTCGGTGGTAAGGCCCGACTGGACATCGCTGTCGTCCAGCACCGATTCCACGCTACTCCAAGTAAAACAGCCTCCGGAAACTCGTGAAAAAAATTTTAGAGCGATCCAACGGTCGGATCTATAGTTATGGACCTTTAAAACCGGTACTTCAGTGGGGTCGGTCTTATGGGCCGCCGTACCGCATCGTCGGAGTGGCAAACCGATTCAACGCTACTCCAAGTAAAACAACCTCCGGAAACTCGTGAAAACAATTTTAGAGCGATCCAATGATCGGATCTATAGTTATGGAGCTTTTGATCCGGTACTCTCATCGGGTCGGTGGTAAGGCCCGACCGGACATCGCCGTCGTGCAGTACCGATTCCACGCTACTCCAAGTAAAACAGCCTCCGGAAACTCGTGAAAAAAAATTTAGAGCGATCCAACGGTCGGATCTATTGTTATGGACCTTTTAAACCGGTACTTCAGTGGGGTCGGTCTTATGGGCCGCCGGACCGCATCGTGGAGTCAAAAACCGATTATACGCTACTTATTGTAAAACAGCCTTCGGAAACTCGTGAAAAAAATTTTAGAGCGATCCAACTGTCGGATCTATAGTTACAGACGTTTTGATCTGGTACTCTCATTGGGTCGGTGGTAAGGCCCGACTGGACATCGCTGTCGTGCAGTACCGATTCCACACTACTCCATGTAAAACAGCCTCCGGAAACTCGTGAAAAATTTTTTAAAGCGATCCAACGGTTTGATCTATATTTATGGACCTTTTAAACCGGTACTTCAGTAGGGTCGGTCTTATGGGCCGCCGGACCGCATCGTCGGAGTGGCAAACCGATTCAACGCTACTCCAAGTAAAACAACCTCCGGAAACTCGTGAAAACAATTTTAGACCGATCAAACGGTCGGATATATAGTTCTGGACCTTTTGATCTGGTACTCTCATCGGGTCGGTGGTAAGGCCCGACCGGACATCGTCGTCCTGCAGCCCCGATTCCACGCTACTCCATGTAAAACAGCCTCCGGAAACTCGTGAAAAAATTTTTAGAGCGATCCAACGGTCGGATCTATAGTTATGGACCTTTTAAACCGGTACTTCAGTGGGGTCGGTCTTATGGGCCACCGGACCGCATCGTCGGAGTGGCAAACCGATTCAACGCTACTTCATGTAAAACAGATTGTGGAAACTCGTGAAAAACAATTTTAGAGCGATCCAACGGTCGGATCTATAGTTATGGACCTTTCAAACCAGTACTTCATTGGGGTCGGTCTTATGGGCCGCCGGACCGCATCGTCGGAGTGGCAAACCGATTCAACGCTACTCCATGTAAAACATCCTCCGGAAACTCGTGAAAACAATTTTAGAGCGATCCAACGGTCGGATCTATAGTTATGGACCTTTTGATCCGGTACTCTCATCGGGTCGGTGGTAAGGCCCGACCGGACATCGTCGTCGTGCAGTACCGATTCCACGCTACTCCATGTAAAACAGCCTCCGGAAACTCGTGAAAAAAATTTTAGAGCGATCCAACGCTCGGATCTATAGTTATGGACCTTTTAAACCGGTACTTCAGTGCGGTCGGTCTTATGGGCCGCCGTACCGCATCGTGGAATGGCAAACCGATTATACGCTACTTATTGTAAAACAGCCTTCGGAAACTCGTGAAAAACATTTTAGAGCGATCCAACGGTCGGATCTATAGTTACAGACGTTTTGATCTGGTACTCTCATTGGGTCGGTGGGAAGGCCCGACCGCACATCGTCGTCGTGCAGTACCGATTCCACACTACTCCATGTAAACCAGCCTCCGGAAACTTGTGAAAAAATTTTTAGAGCGATCCAACAGTCGGATCTATAGTTATGGACCTTTTAAACCGGTACTTAAGTGGGGTCGGTCTGATGGGCCGCCGGACCGCATCGTCGGAGTGGCAAACCGATTCAACGCTACTCCAAGTAAAACAACCTCCGGAAACTCGTGAAAACAATTTTAGACCGATCAAACGGTAGGATATATAGTTCTGGACGTTTTGATCCGGTACTCTCATCGGGTCGGTGGTAAGGCCCGACCGGACATCGTCGTCGTGCAGTACCGATTCCACGCTACTCCATGTAAAACAGCCTCCGGAAACTCGTGAAAAAAGGTTTAGAGCGATCCAACGGTCGGATCTATAGTTATGGACCTTTTAAACCGGTACTTCAGTGGGGTTGGTTTTATGGGCCGCCGGACCGCATCGTCGGAGTGGAAAACCGATTCAACGCTACTCCATGTAAAACAGCCTTTGGAAACTCGTGAAAACAATTTTAGAGCGATCCAACAGTCGGATCTATAGTTATGGACGTTTTGATTTGGTACTCTCATCGGGTCGGTGGTAAGGCCCGACCGGAGATCGTCGTCGTGCAGCACCGATTCCACGCTACTCCATGTAAAACAGCCTCCGGAAACTCGTGAAAAAATTTTAGAGCGATCCAACGGTCGGATCTATAGTTATGGACCTTTGAAACCGGTACTTCAGTGGGGTCGGTCTTATGGGCCACCGGACCGCATCGTCGGAGTGGAAAACCGATTCAACGCTACTCCATGTAAAACAGCCTTTTGGAAACTCGTGAAAACAATTTTAGAGCGATCCAACAGTCGGATCTATAGTTATGGACGTTTTGATCGGGTACTCTCATCGGGTCGGTGGTAAGGCCCGACCGGAGATCGTCGTCGTGCAGCACCGATTCCACGCTACTCCATGTAAAACAGCCTCCGGAAACTCGTGAAAAAAATTTTAGAGCGATCCAACGGTCGGATCTACAGTTATGGACCTTTTAAACCGGTACTTCAGTCGGGTCGGTCTTATGGGCCGCCGGACCGCATCGTCGGAGTGGCAAACCGATTCAACGCTACTGCCTGTAAAACAACCTTCGGAAACTTGTGAAAAAAATTTTAGAACGATCCAACGGTCGGATCTATAGTTATGAACCTTT
>JANKYH010001204.1:0-25212 GCA_027475595.1 Populus davidiana x Populus alba var. pyramidalis | reverse complement strand
TGAAATCTATGCAGCCAATCAACGACGTCAGAATCAGAAATCACTGACGAATACTGAGACCGTAACGGACCAGAAATCATCTCCGGAACCTAGTGCCTCGATTGATGCTGAAATCTACAGCGCCCATCGACTACGTCAGAATCAGAAATCATTGACGAAAACGGAGTCCTTAGCGACCAAGAAATCATCTCCGGAACCCAGTTCCACGGCTGACGCTAAAATCTACGCCGCCAATCAACGACGTTAGAATCAGAAATCACTGACGAATACTGAGACCGTAACGGACCAGAAATCATCTCCGGAACCTAGTGCCACGATTGATGCTGAAATCTACAGCGCCCATCGACTACGTCAGAATCAGAAATCACTGACGAAAACCGAGTCCGTAGCGACCCATAAATCATCCCCGGAACCCAGTTCCCCGGCTCACGCTGAAATCTACAGCGCCCATCGACTACGTCAGAATCATAAATCAGTGACGAATACTGAGACCGTAACGGACAAGAAATCATCTCCGGAACCTAGTGCCACGATTGATGCTGAAATCTACAGCGCCCATCCACTACGTCAGAATCAGAAATCATTGACGAAAACGAAGTCTTAACGACCAAGAAATCATCTCCGGAACCCAGTTCCACAGCTGACGCTGAAATCTACGCCGCCAATCAACGACGTCAGAATCAGAAATCACTGACGAATACTGAGACCGTAACGGACCAGAAATCATCTCCGGAACCTAGTGCCACGATTGATGCTGAAATCTACAGCGCCCATCGACTACGTCAGAATCAGAAATCATTGACGAAAACGAAGTCTTAACGACCAAGAAATCATCTCCGGAACCCAGTTCCACAGCTGACGCTGAAATCAACGCCGCCAATCAACGACGTCAGAATCAGAAATCACTGACGAATACTGAGACCGTAACGGACCAGAAATCATCTTCGGAACCTAGTGCCTCGATTGATGCTGAAATCTACAGCGCCCATCGACTACGTAGAATCAGAAATCATTGACGAAAACCGAGTCCGTAGCGACCCATAAATCATCACCGCAACCTAGTGCCACGACTGATGCTGAAATCTACAGCGCCTATCGAGTACGTGAGAATGAGAAATCGTTGATGAAAACGGAGTCCCTAGCGACCCATAAATCATCCCCGGAACCCAGTTCCCCGGCTCACGCTGAAATCTACAGCGCCTATCGAGTACGTCAGAATGAGAAATCGTTGATGAAATCGAGTCCCTAGCGACCCATAAATCATCCCGGAACCCAGTTCCCCGGCTCACGCTGTAATCTACAGCGCCCATCGACTACGTCAGAATCATAAATCAGTGACGAATACTGAGACCGTAACGGACAAGAAATCATCTCCGGAACCTAGTGCCACGATTGACGCTGAAATCTACAGCGCCCATCGACTACGTCAGAATCAGAAATCATTGACGAAAACGGAGTCCCTAGCGACCCATAAATCGTCACCAAAACCTAGTAACACCGCTGACGCTGAAATCTTCAGCGCCCATCGACTACGTGAGAATCAGAAATCGTTGATGAAAACCGAGTCCCTAGCGACCCATATATCATCTCCAGAACCTAGTTCCACGGCTGACGCTGGAATCTACAGCGCCAATTGACTAAGTCAGAATCAAAAATCGTTGACGAAAACGGAGTCCCTAGCGACCAAGAAATTATCACCGCAACCTAGTTCCACGGCTGACGCTGAAATCTACAGCGCCCATCGACTACGTCAGAATCAGTAATCATTGACGAAAACGGAGTCCTTAGCGACCAAGAAATCATCTCCGGAACCCAGTTCCACGGCTGACGCTGAAATCTACGCCGCCAATCAACGACGTCAGAATCAGAAATCACTGACGAATACTGAGACCGTAACGGACCAGAAATCATCTCCGGAACCTAGTGCCACGATTGATGCTGAAATCTACAGCGCCCATCGACTATGTCAGAATGAGAAATCATTGACGAAAACCGAGTCCCTAGCGACCCAAAAATCATCCCCGGAACCCAGTTCCACGGTTGACGCTGAAATCTACAGCGCCTATCGAGTACGTCAGAATGAGAAATCGTTGATCAAAACCGAGTCCCTAGCAACCCATAAATCATCCCCGGAACCCAGTTCCCCGGCTCACGCTGAAATCTACAGCGCCCATCGACTACGTCAGAATCATAAATCAGTGACGAATACTGAGACCGTAACGGACAAGAAATCATCTCCGGAACCTAGTGCCACGATTGATGCTGAAATCTACAGCGCCCTTCGACTACGTCAGAATCAGAAATCATGACGAAAACGGAGTCCTTAGCGACCAAGAAATCATCCCCGGAACCCAGTTCCCCGGCTCACGCTGAAATCTACAGCGCCCATCGACTACGTCAGAATCATAAATCAGTGACGAATACTGAGACCGTAACGGACAAGAAATAATCTCCGGAACCTAGTGCCACGATTGATGCTGAAATCTACAGCACCCATCCACTATGTCAGAATCAGAAATCAGTGACGAATACTGAGACCGTAACGGACCAGAAATCATCTCCGGAACCTAGTGCCACGATTGATGCTGAAATCTACAGCGCCCATCGACTAAGTCAGAATGAGAAATCATTGACGAAAACCGAGTCCCTGGCGACCCATAAATCATCCCCGGAACCCAGTTCCACGGCTGACGCTGAAATCTTCATCGCCCATTGACTACGTCAGAATCATAAATCAGTGACGAATACTGATACCGTAACGGACCAGAAATCATCTCCGGAACCTAGTGCCACGATTGATGCTGAAATCTACAGCACCCATCCACTATGTCAGAATCATAAATCAGTGACGAATACTGAGACCGTAACGGACAAGAAATCATCTCCGGAACCTAGTGCCACGATTGATGCTGAAATCTACAGCGCCCTTCGACTACGTCAGAATCAGAAATCATGACGAAAACGGAGTCCTTAGCGACCAAGAAATCATCTCCGGAACCCAGTTCCACGGCTGACGCTGAAATCTACAGCGCCCATCCACGACGTCAGAATCAAAAATCAGTGACGAATACTGAGACCGTAACGGACCAGAAATCATCTCCGGAACCTAGTGCCACGATTGATGCTGAAATCTACAGCGCCCATTGACTACGTCAGAATCAGAAATCATTGACGAAAACCGAGTCCATAGCGACCCATAAATCATCACCGCAACCTAGTTCCACGGCTGACGCTGAAATCTACAGCACCCATCGACTACGTAAGAATCATAAATCGTTGACGAAAACCGAGTCCCTAGCGAACCATAAATCATCCCCGAAACCCAGTTCCACGGCTGACGCTGAAATCTACAGCGCCTATCGAGCACGTCAGAATGAGAAATCGTTGATGAAAACCGAGTCCCTAGCGACCCATAAATCATCCCCGGAACCCAGTTCCCCGGCTAACACTGAAATCTACAGCGCCCATCGACTACGTCAGAATCATAAATCAGTGACGAATATTGAGACCGTAACGGACCAGAAATCATCTCCGGAACCTAGTGCCACGATTGATGCTGAAATCTACAGCACCTATCGACTACGTCAGTATCAGAAATCATTGACGAAAACGGAGTCCCTAGCGACCCATAAATCATCACCGAAACCTATTTACACGGCTGACGCTGAAATCTTCAGCGCCCATCGATTACGTGAGAATCAGAAATAGTTGATGAAAACCGAGTCCCTAGCGACCCATATATCATCTCCAGAACCTAGTTCCACGGCTGATGCTGAAATCTACAGCTCCAATTGACTACGTCAGAATCAAAAATCGTTGACGAAAACGGAGTCCCTAGCGACCAAGAAATCATCTCCGGAACCCAGTTCCACGGCTGACGCTGAAATCTACAGCGCCTATGGAGTACGTCAGAATGAGAAATCGTTGATGAAAACCGAGTCCCTAGCGACCCATAAATCATCCCCGGAACCCAGTTCCCCGGCTCACGCTGAAATCTACAGCGTCTATCGAGTACGTCAGAATGAGAAATCGTTGATGAAAACCGAGTCCCTAGCGACCCATAAATCATCCCCGGAACCCAGTTCCCCAGCTAACGCTGAAATCTACAGCGCCCATCGACTACGTCAGAATCATAAATCAGTGACGAATACTGAGACCGTAACGGACAAGAAATCATCACCGGAACCTAGTGCCACGATTGATGCTGAAATCTACAGCGCCCATCGACTACGTCAGAATCAAAAATGATTGACGAAAACGAAGTCCTTAGCGACCAAGAAATCATCTCTGGAACCCAGTTCCACGGCAGACGCTGAAATCTACGCCGCCAATCAACGACGTCAGAATCAGAAATTACTGACGAATACTGAGACCGTAACGGACCAGAAATCATCTCCGGAACCTAGTGCCACGATTGATGCTGAAATTTACAACGCCCATGGACTACGTCAGAATCAGAAATCATTGACGAAAACCGAGTCCTTAGCGACCCATAAATCATCCCCGCAACCTAGTTCCACGGCTGACGCTGAAATATACAGCGCCCATCGACTACGTGAGAATCATAAATCGTTGACGAAAACCGAGTCCCTAGCGAACCATTAATCATCCCTGGAACCCAGTTCCACGGCTGATGCTGAAATCTACAGTGCCTATCGAGCACGTCAGAATGAGAAATCGTTGATGAAAACCGAGTCCCTAGCGACCCATAAATCATCCCCGGAACCCTAGTCCCCGGCTCACACTGAAATCTACAGCGCCCATCGACTACGTCAGAATCATAAATCAGTGACGAATACTGAGACCGTAACAGACAAGAAATCATCTCCGGAACCTAGTGCCACGATTGATGCTGAAATCTACAGCGCCGATCGACTACGTCAGAATCAGAAATCATTGACGAAAACGGAGTCCTTAGCGACCAAGAAATCATCTCCGGAACCCAGTTCCACGGCTGACGCTGAAATCTACGCCGCCAATCAACGACGTCAGAATCAGAAATCACTGACGAATACTAAGACCGTAACGGACCAGAAATCATCTCCGGAACCTAGTGCCACGATTGATGTTGAAATCTACAGCGCCCATCCACTACGTCAAAATCAGAAATCTTTGATGAAAACCGAGTCCCTAGCGATCCATAAATCATCCCCGGAACCCAGTTCCACGGCTGACGCTGAAATCTACAGCGCCTATCGAGTACGTCAGAATGAGAAATCGTTGATGAAAACCGAGTCCCTAGCGACCCATAAATCATCCCCGGAACCCAGTTCCCAGGCTAACGCTGAAATCTACAGCGTCCATCGACTACCTCAGAATCATAAATCAGTGACGAATACTGAGACCGTAACGGACCAGAAATCATTTCCGGAACCTAGTGCACGAGTGATGCTGAAATCTACAGCGCCCATCGACTACGTCAGAATCAGAAATCATTGACGAAAACGGAGTCCTTAGCGACCAAGAAATCATCTCCGGAACCCAGTTCCACGGTAGACGCTGAAATCTACGCCGCCAATCAACGACGTCAGAATCAGAAATTACTGACGAATACTGAGACCGTAACGGACCAGAAATCATCTCCGGATCCTAGTGCCACGATTGATGCTGAAATTTACAACGCCCATGGACTACGTCAGAATCAGAAATCATTGACGAAAACGAAGTCTTAACGACCAAGAAATCATCTCCGGAACCCAGTTCCACAGCTGACGCTGAAATCAACGCCGCCAATCAACGACGTCAGAATCAGAAATCACTGACGAATACTGAGACCGTAACGGACCAGAAATCATCTCCGGAACCTAGTGCCTCGATTGATGCTGAAATCTACAGCGCCCATCGACTACGTTAGAATCAGAAATCATTGACGAAAACCGAGTCCGTAGCGACCCATAAATCATCACCGCAACCTAGTGCCACGACTGATGCTGAAATCTCCAGCGCCTATCGAGTACGTTAGAATGAGAAATCGTTGATGAAAACGGAGTCCCTAGCGACCCATAAATCATCCCCGGAACCCAGTTCCCCGGCTCACGCTGAAATCTACAGCGCCTATCGAGTACGTCAGAATGAGAAATCGTTGATGAAATCCGAGTCCCTAGCGACCCATAAATCATCCCCGGAACCCAGTTCCCCGGCTCACGCTGTAATCTACAGCGCCCATCGACTACGTCAGAATCATAAATCAGTGACGAATACTGAGACCGTAACAGACAAGAAATCATCTCCGGAACCTAGTGCCACGATTGATGCTGAAATCTACAGCGCCCATCGACTACGTCAGAATCAGAAATCATTGACGAAAACGAAGTCTTAACGACCAAGAAATCATCTCCGGAACCCAGTTCCACAGCTGACGCTGAAATCTACGCCGCCAATCAACGACGTCAGAATCAGAAATCACTGACGAATACTGAGACCGTAACGGACCAGAAATCATCTCCGGAACCTAGTGCCAATCAACTACGTCAGAATCAGAAATCATTGACGAAAACCGAGTCCGTAGCGACCCATAAATCATCACCGCAACCTAGTGCCATCATTGATGCTGAAATCTACAGCGCCTATCGAGTACGTCAGAATGAGAAATCGTTGATGAAAACGGAGTCCCTAGCGACCCATAAATCATCCCCGGAACCCAGTTCCACGGCTGACGCTGAAATCTACAGCGCCCATCGACTACGTCAGAATCATAAATCAGTGACGAATACTGAGACCGTAACGGACAAGAAATCATCTCCAGAACCTAGTGCCACGATTGATGCTGAAATCTACAGCGCCCATCGACTACGTCAGAATCAGAAATCATTGACGAAAATGGAGTCCCTAGCGACCCATAAATCGTCACCGAAACCTAGTTACACCGCTGATGCTGAAATCTTCAGCGCCCATCGACTACGTGAGAATCAGAAATCGTTGATGAAAACCGAGTCCCTAGCGACCCATATATCATCTCCAGAACCTAGTTCCACGGCTGACGCTGGAATCTACAGCGCCAATTGACTACGTCAGAAACAAAAATCGTTGACGAAAACGGAGTCCGTAGCGACCAAGAAATCATCACCGCAACCTAGTTCCACGGCTGACGCTGAAATCTACAGCGCCCATCGACTACGTCAGAATCAGAAATCATTGACGAAAACGGAGTCCTTAGCGACCAAGAAATCATCTACGGAACCCAGTTCCACGGCTGACGCTAAAATCTACGCCGCCAATCAACGACGTCAGAATCAGAAATCACTGACGAATACTGAGACCGTAACGGACCAGAAATCATCTCCGGAACCTAGTGCCACGATTGATGCTTAAATCTACAGCGCCCATCGACTACGTCAGAATGAGAAATCATTGACGAAAACCGAGTCCCTAGCGACCCATAAATCATCCCCGGAACCCAGTTCCACGGTTGACGCTGAAATCTACAGCGCCTATCGACTACGTCAGAATGAGAAATTGTTGATGAAAACCGAGTCCCTAGCAACCCATAAATCATCCCCGGAACCCAGTTCCCCGGCTCACGCTGAAAACTACAGCGCCCATCGACTACGTCAGAATCATAAATCAGTGACGAATACTGAGAGAGTAACGGAAAAGAAATCATCTCCGGAACCTAGTGCCACGATTGATGCTGAAATCTACAGCGCCCTTCGACTACGTCAGAATCAGAAATCATGACGAAAACGGAGTCCTTAGCGACCAACAAATCATCTCCGGAACCAAGTTCCACGGCTGACGCTGAAATCTACAGCGCCCATCCACGACGTCAGAATCATAAATCAGTGACGAATACTGAGACCGTAACGGACCAGAAATCATCTCCGGAACCTAGTGCCACGATTGATGCTGAAATCTACAGCGCCCATTGACTACGTCAGAATCAGAAATCATTGACGAAAACCGAGTCCATAGCGACCCATAAATCATCACCGCAACCTAGTTCCACGGCTGACGCTGAAATCTACAGCGCCCATCGACTACGTGAGAATCATAAATCGTTGACGAAAACCGAGTCCCTAGCGAACCATAAATCATCCCCGAAACCCAGTTCCACGGCTGACGCTGAAATCTACAGCGCCTATCGAGCACGTCAGAATGAGAAATCGTTGATGAAAACCGAGTCCCTAGCGACCCATAAATCATCCCCGGAACCCAGTTCCCTGGCTAACACTGAAATCTACAGCGCCCATCGACTACGTCAGAATCATAAATCAGTGACGAATATTGAGACCGTAACGGACCAGAAATCATCTCCGGAACCTAGTGCTACGATTGATGCTGAAATCTACAGCGCCTATCGACTACGTCAGAATCAGAAATCATTGACGAAAACGGAGTCCCTAGCGACCCATAAATCATCACCGAAACCTATTTACACGGCTGACGCTGAAATCTTCAGCGCCCATCGATTACGTGAGAATCAGAAATAGTTGATGAAAACCGAGTCCCTAGCGACCCATATATCATCTCCAGAACCTAGTTCCACGGCTGATGCTGAAATCTACAGCTCCAATTGACTACGTCAGAATCAAAAATCGTTGACGAAAACGGAGTCCCTAGCGACCAAGAAATCATCTCCGGAACCCAGTTCCACGGCTGACGCTGAAATCTACAGCGCCTATGGAGTACGTCAGAATGAGAAATCGTTGATGAAAACCGAGTCCCTAGCGACCCATAAATCATCCCCGGAACCCAGTTCCCCGGCTCACGCTGAAATCTACAGCGTCTATCGAGTACGTCAGAATGAGAAATCGTTGATGAAAACCGAGTCCCTAGCGACCCATAAATCATCCCCGGAACCCAGTTCCCTGGCTAACGCTGAAATCTACAGCGCCCATCGACTACGTCAGAATCATAAATCAGTGACGAATACTGAGACCGTAACGGACAAGAAATCATCACCGGAACCTAGTGCCACGATTGATGCTGAAATCTACAGCGCCCATCGACTACGTCAGAATCAAAAATGATTGACGAAAACGAAGTCCTTAGCGACCAAGAAATCATCTCTGGAACCCAGTTCCACGGCAGACGCTGAAATCTACGCCGCCAATCAACGACGTCAGAATCAGAAATTACTGACGAATACTGAGACCGTAACGGACCAGAAATCATCTCCGGAACCTAGTGCCACGATTGATGATGAAATTTACAACGCCCATGGACTACGTCAGAATCAGAAATCATTGACGAAAACCGAGTCCTTAGCGACCCATAAATCATCCCCGCAACCTAGTTCCACGGCTGACGCTGAAATATACAGCGCCCATCGACTACGTGAGAATCATAAATCGTTGACGAAAACCGAGTCCCTAGCGAACCATTAATCATCCCTGGAACCCACTTCCACGACTGATGCTGAAATCTACAGCGCCTATCGAGCACGTCAGAATGAGAAATCGTTGATGAAAACCGGGTCCCTAGCGACCCATAAATCATCCCCGGAACCCTAGTCCCCGGCTCACGCTGAAATCTACAGCGCCCATCGACTACGTCAGAATCATAAATCAGTGACGAATACTGAGACCGTAACAGACAAGAAATCATCTCCGGAACCTAGTGCCACGATTGATGCTGAAATCTACAGCGCCGATCGACTACGTCAGAATCAGAAATCATTGACGAAAACGGAGTCCTTAGCGACCAAGAAATCGTCTCCGGAACCCAGTTCCACGGCTGACGCTGAAATCTACAGCGCCCATCAACGACGTCAGAATCAAAAATCAGTGACGAATACTGAGACCGTAACGGACCAGAAATCATCTCCGTAACCTAGTGCCACGATTGATGCTGAAATCTACAGCGCCCATCCACTACGTCAAAATCAGAAATCTTTGATGAAAACCGAGTCCCTAGCGACCCATAAATCATCCCCGGAACCCAGTTCCACGGCTGACGCTGAAATCTACAGCGCCTATCGAGTACGTCAGAATGAGAAATCGTTGATGAAAACCGAGTCCCTAGCGACCCATAAATCATCCCCGGAACCCAGTTCCCAGGCTAACGCTGAAATCTACAGCGTCCATCGACTACGTCAGAATCATAAATCAGTGACGAATACTGAGACCGTAACGGACCAGAAATCATTTTCGGAACCTAGCGCCACGAGTGAGGCTGAAATCTACAGCGCCCATCGACTACGTCAGAATCAGAAATCATTGACGAAAACCGAGTCCATAGCGACCCATAAATCATCACCGCAACCTAGTTCCA
The DNA here is from genome assembly GCA_027475595.1 of Populus davidiana x Populus alba var. pyramidalis. NCBI lineage: Eukaryota > Viridiplantae > Streptophyta > Magnoliopsida > Malpighiales > Salicaceae > Populus > Populus davidiana x Populus alba var. pyramidalis. Next base: position 15,000 of record JANKYH010001204.1, on the reverse strand, counting down.
CGGCTAACGCTGAAGTCTACAGCGCCAATCGACTACGTGAGAATCAGAAATCATTGACGAAAACGGAGTCCTTAGCGACCAAGAAATCATCTCCGGAACCCAGTTCCACGGCTGACGCTGAAATCTACAGCGCCTATGTAGTACGTCAGAATGAGAAATCGTTGATGAAAACCGGGTCGCTAGCGACCCATAAATCATCCCCGGAACCCAGTTCCCCGGCTGACGCTGAAATCTACAGCGCCTATCGAGTACGTCAGAATGAGAAATCGTTGATGAAAACCGAGTCCCTAGCGACCCATAAATCATCCCCAGAACCCAGTTCCTCGGCTGACGCTGAAATCTACAGCGCCCATCGACTATGTTAGAATGAGAAATCATTGACGAAAACCGAGTCCCTGGCGACCCATAAATCATCCCCGGAACCCAGTTCCACGGCTGACGCTGAAATCTTCAGCGCCCATCGACTACGTCAGAATCATAAATCAGTGACGAATACTGAGACCGTAACGGACCAGAAATCATCTCCGGAACCTAGTGCCACGATTGATGCTGAAATCTACAGCGCCCATCGACTACGTGAGAATCAGAAATCGTTGATGAAAACCGAGTCCCTAGCGACCCATATATCATCTCCGGAACCTAGTTCCACGGCTGACGCTGAAATCTACAGCGCCCATCGACTACGTGAGAATCACAAATCGTTGACGAAAACCGAGTCCCTAGCGACCCATAAATCATCCCCGGAACCCAGTTCCACGGCTGACGCTGAAATCTACAGCGCCTATCGAGCACGTTAGAATGAGAAATCGTTGATGAAAACCGAGTCCCTAGCGACTCATAAATCATCCCCGGAACCCAGTTCCCCGTCTCACGCTGAAATCTACAGCGCCCATCGACTACGTCAGAATCATAAATCAGTGACGAATACTGAGACCGTAACAGACAAGAAATCATCACCGGAACCTAGTGCCACGATTGATGCTGAAATATACAACGCCCATCGACTACGTCAGAATCAGAAATCATTGACTAAAACGGAGTCCGTAGCGACCAAGAAATCATCTCCGGAACCCAGTTCCACGGCTGATGCTGAAATCTACGCCGCCAATCAACGACGTCAGAATCAGAAATCACTGACGAATACTGAGACCGTAACGGACCAGAAATCATCTCCGGAACCTAGTGCCACGATGATGCTGAAATCTACAGGCCCATCGACTACGTCAGAATGAGAAATCATTGATGAAAACGGAGTCCCTAGCGACCCATAATCATCCCCGGAACCCAGTTCCACGGCTGACGCTGAAATCTACAGCGCCTATCGAGTACGTCAGAATGAGAAATCGTTGATGAAAACCGAGTCCCTAGCGACCCATAAATCATCCCCGGAACCCAGTTCCCCGGCTCACGATGAAATCTACACCGCCCATCGACTACGTCAGAATCATAAATCAGTGACGAATACTAAGACCGTAACGGACCAGAAATCATCTCCGGAACCTAGTGCCACGATTGATGCTGAAATCTACAGCGCCCCATCGACTACGTCAGAATCAGAAATCATTAATGAAAACGGAGTCCTTAGCGACCAAGAAATCATCTCCGGAACCCAGTTCCACAGCTGACGCTGAAATCTACAGCGCCCATCAACGACGTCAGAATCAGAAATCAGTGACGAATACTGAGACCGTAACGGACCAGAAATCATCTCCGGAACCTAGTGCCACGATTGATGCTGAAATCTACAGCACCCATCCACTATGTCAGAATCAGAAATCAGTGACGAATATTCAGACCGTAACGGACCAGAAATCATCTCCGGAACCTAGTGCCACGATTGATGCTGAAATCTACAGCGCCCATCGACTACGTGAGAATCAGAAATCGTTGATGAAAACCGAGTCCCTAGCGACCCATATATCATCTCCGGAACCTAGTTCCACGGCTGACGCTGAAATCTACAGCGCCCATCGACTACGTGAGAATCACAAATCGTTGACGAAAACCGAGTCCCTAGCGACCCATAAATCATCCCCGGAACCCAGTTCCACGGCTGACGCTGAAATCTACAGCGCCTATCGAGCACGTCAGAATGAGAAATCGTTGATGAAAACCGAGTCCCTAGCGACTCATAAATCATCCCCGGAACCCAGTTCCCCGTCTCACGCTGAAATCTACAGCGCCCATCGACTACGTCAGAATCATAAATCAGTGACGAATACTGAGACCGTAACGGACAAGAAATCATCACCGGAACCTAGTGCCACGATTGATGCTGAAATATACAACGCCCATCGACTACGTCAGAATCAGAAATCATTGACTAAAACGGAGTCCGTAGCGACCAAGAAATCATCTCCGGAACCCAGTTCCACGGCTGATGCTGAAATCTACGCCGCCAATCAACGACGTCAGAATCAGAAATCACTGACGAATACTGAGACCGTAACGGACCAGAAATCATCTCCGGAACCTAGTGCCACGATTGATGCTGAAATCTACAGCGCCCATCGACTACGTCAGAATGAGAAATCATTGATGAAAACGGAGTCCCTAGCGACCCATAAATCATCCCCGGAACCCAGTTCCACGGCTGACGCTGAAATCTACAGCGCCTATCGAGTACGTCAGAATGAGAAATCGTTGATGAAAACCGAGTCCCTAGCGACCCATAAATCATCCCCGGAACCCAGTTCCCCGGCTCACGATGAAATCTACACCGCCCATCGACTACGTCAGAATCATAAATCAGTGACGAATACTAAGACCGTAACGGACCAGAAATCATCTCCGGAACCTAGTGCCACGATTGATGCTGAAATCTACAGCGCCCCATCGACTACGTCAGAATCAGAAATCATTAATGAAAACGGAGTCCTTAGCGACCAAGAAATCATCTCCGGAACCCAGTTCCACAGCTGACGCTGAAATCTACAGCGCCCATCAACGACGTCAGAATCAGAAATCAGTGACGAATACTGAGACCGTAACGGACCAGAAATCATCTCCGGAACCTAGTGCCACGATTGATGCTGAAATCTACAGCACCCATCCACTATGTCAGAATCAGAAATCAGTGACGAATATTCAGACCGTAACGGACCAGAAATCATCTCCGGAACCTAGTGCCACGATTGATGCTGAAATCTACAGCGCCATCGACTACGTGAGAATCAGAAATCGTTGATGAAAACCGAGTCCCTAGCGACCCATATATCATCTCCGGAACCTAGTTCCACGGCTGACGCTGAAATCTACAGCGCCCATCGACTACGTGAGAATCACAAATCGTTGACGAAAACCGAGTCCCTAGCGACCCATAAATCATCCCCGGAACCCAGTTCCACGGCTGACGCTGAAATCTACAGCGCCTATCGAGCACGTCAGAATGAGAAATCGTTGATGAAAACCGAGTCCCTAGCGACTCATAAATCATCCCGGAACCCAGTTCCCCGTCTCACGCTGAAATCTACAGCGCCCATCGACTACGTCAGAATCATAAATCAGTGACGAATACTGAGACCGTAACGGACAAGAAATCATCACCGGAACCTAGTGCCACGATTGATGCTGAAATATACAACGCCCATCGACTACGTCAGAATCAGAAATCATTGACTAAAACGGAGTCCGTAGCGACCAAGAAATCATCTCCGGAACCCAGTTCCACGGCTGATGCTGAAATCTACGCCGCCAATCAACGACGTCAGAATCAGAAATCACTGACGAATACTGAGACCGTAACGGACCAGAAATCATCTCCGGAACCTAGTGCCACGATTGATGCTGAAATCTACAGCGCCCATCGACTACGTCAGAATGAGAAATCATTGACGAAAACGGAGTCCCTAGCGACCCATAAATCATCCCTGGAACCCAGTTCCACAGCTGACGCTGAAATTTACAGCGCCTATCGAGTACGTCAGAATGAGAAATCGTTGATGAAAACCGAGTCCCTAGCGACCCATAAATCATCCCCGGAACCCAGTTCCCCGGCTCACGATGAAATCTACACCGCCCATCGACTACGTCAGAATCATAAATCAGTGACGAATACTAAGACCGTAACGGACCAGAAATCATCTCCGGAACCTAGTGCCACGATTGATGCTGAAATCTACAGCGCCCCATCGACTACGTCAGAATCAGAAATCATTAACGAAAACGGAGTCCTTAGCGACCAAGAAATCATCTCCGGAACCCAGTTCCACAGCTGACGCTGAAATCTACAGCGCCCATCAACGACGTCAGAATCAGAAATCAGTGACGAATACTGAGACCGTAACGGACCAGAAATCATCTCCGGAACCTACTGCCACGATTGATGCTGAAATCTACAGCGCCCATCGACTACGTCAGAATCAGAAATCATTGACGAAAACGGAGTCCATAGCGACCCATAAATCATCACCGCAACCTAGTTCCACGGCTGACGCTGAAATCTACAGCGCCAATCGACTACGTGAGAATCATAAATCGTTGACGAAAACCGAGTCCCTAGCGACCCATAAATCATCCCTGGAACTCAGTTACACGGCTGACGCTGAAATCTACAGTGCCCATCGAGTACGTCAGAATGAGAAATCGTTGATGAAAACCGAGTCCCTAGCGACCCATAAATCATCCCCGGAACCCAGTTCCACGGCTGACACTGAAATTTCCAGCGCCCATCGACTACGTCAGAATCAGATATCAGTGACGAATACAGAGACCGTAACGGACCAGAAATCATCTCCGGAACCTAGTGCCACGATTGATGCTGAAATCTACACCGTCCATCGACTACGTCAGAATCAGAAATCGTTGACGAAAACCGAGTCCCTAGCGACGCATCAATCATCACCGAAACCCAGTTCCATGGCTGACGCTGAAATTTACAGCGCCCATCGACTACGTCAGAATCAGAAATCACTGACGAATACTGAGACCCTAGCGAACCAGAAGTCATCTTCGGAACCTAGTTCCACGGTTGACGCTGAAATCTACAGCGCCCATCGACTACGTGAGAATCACAAATCGTTGACGAAAACCGAGTCCCTAGCGACCCATAAATCATCCCCGGAACCCAGTTCCCCGCCTAACGCTGAAATCTACAGCACCCATCGACTACGTCAGAATCATAAATCAGTGACGAAAACTGAGACCGTAACGGACCAGAAATCATCTCCGGAACCTAGTGCCACGATTGATGCTGAAATCTACAGCGCCCATCGACTACGTTAGAATCAAAAATCATTGACGAAAATCGAGTCCATAGCGACCCATAAATCATCACCGAAACCTAGTTCCACGGCTGACGCTGAAATCTACAGCGCCCATCGACTACGTCAGAATCACAAATCGTTGACGAAAACCGAGTCCCTAGCGACCCATAAATCATCCCCGAAACCCAGTTCCACGGCAGACGCTGAAATCTTCAGCGCCCATCGACTACGTCAGAATCAGAAATCAGTGAGGAATACTGGGACTGTAACGGACCAGAAATCATCTCCGGAACCGAGTGCCACGATTGATGCTGAAATCTACAGCGCCCATCGACTACGTCAGAATCAGAAATCATTGACGAAAACAGAGTCCATAGCGACCCATAAATCATCACCAAAACCTAGTTCCACGGCTGACGCTGAAATCTACAGCGCCCATCGACTACGTGAGAATCACAAATCGTTGACGAAAATCGAGTCCCTAGCGACCCATAAATCATCCCCGGAACCCAGTTCCACGGCAGATGCTGAAATCTACAGTGCCCATCGAGTACGTTAGAATGAGAAATCGTTGTTGAAAACCGAGTCCCTAGCGACCCATAAATCATCCCCGGAACCCAGTTCCCCGGCTCACGCTGAATCTACAACGCCCATCGACTACGTCAGAATCATAAATCAGTGACGAATACTGAGACCGTAACGGACCAGAAATCATCTCTGGAACCTAGTGCCACGATTGATGCTGAAATCTACAGCGCCCATCGACTACGTGAGAATCAGAAATCGTTGATGAAAACCGAGTCCCTAGCGACCCAGATATCATCTCCGGAACCTAGTTCCACGGCTGACGCTGAAATCTACAGCGCCCATCGACTACGTGAGAATCAAAATCATTGACGAAAACGGAGTCCCTAGCGACCCATATATCATCTCCGGAACCTAGTTCCACGGCTGACGCTGAAATCTACAGCGCCCATCGACTACGTGAGAATCACAAATCGTTGATGAAAACCGAGTCCCTAGCGACCCATAAATCATCCCCGGAACCCAGTTCCACGGCAGACGCTGAAATCTACAGTGCCCATCGAGTACGTCAGAATGAGATATCGTTGATGAAAACCGAGTCCCTAGCGACCCATAAATCATCCCCGGAACCCAGTTCCCCGGCTAACGCTGAAATCTACAGCGCCCATCGACTACGTCAGAATCATAAATCAGTGACGAATACTGAGACCGTAACGGACCAGAAATAATCTCCGGAACCTAGTGCCACGATTGATGCTGAAATCTACAGCACCCATCCACTATGTCAGAATCAGAAATCAGTGACGAATACTGAGACCGTAACGGACCAGAAATCATCTCCGGAACCTAGTGCCACGATTGATGCTGAAATCTACAGCACCCATCCACTATGTCAGAATCAGAAATCAGTGACGAATACTGAGACCGTAACGGACCAGAAATCATCTCCGGAACCTAGTGCCACGATTGATGCTGAAATCTACAGCGCCCATCGACTAAGTCAGAATGAGAAATCATTGACGAAAACCGAGTCCCTGGCGACCCATAAATCATCCCCGGAACCCAGTTCCACGGCTGACGCTGAAATCTTCATCGCCCATCGACTACGTCAGAATCATAAATCAGTGACGAATACTGAGACCGTAACGGACCAGAAATCATCTCCGGAACCTAGTGCCACGATTGATGCTGAAATGTACAGCACCCATCCACTATGTCAGAATCATAAATCAGTGACGAATACTGAGACCGTAATGACCAGAAAATCATCTCCGGAACCTAGTGCCACGATTGATGCTGAAATCTACAGCGCCCATCGACTACGTGAGAATCAGAAATCGTTGATGAAAACGAGTCCCTGGCGGACCATATATCATCTCGGAACAGTTCCACGGCTGACGCTGAAATCTACAGCGCCCATCGACTACGTCAGAATCACAAATCGTTGACGAAACGAGTCCCTAAGCGACCATAAATCATCCGGAACCCAGTTCCACGGCAGACGCTGAAATCTTCAGCGCCCATCGACTACGTCAGAATCAGAAATCAGTGAGGAATACTGGGACTGTAAAGGACCAGAAATCATTTCCGGAACGAGTGCAGTGCACGATTGATGCTGAAATCTACAGCGCCATCGACTACGTCAGAATCAGAAATCATGACGAAAACAGAGTCCATAGCGACCCATAAATCATGACCAAAACCTAGTTCCACGGCTGACGCTGAAATCTACAGCGCCCATCGACTACGTGAGAATCACAAATCGTTGACGAAAAGCGAGTCCCTAGCGACCCATAAATCATCCCCGGAACCCAGTTCCACGGCAGATGCTGAAATCTACAGTGCCCATCGAGTACGTTAGAATGAGAAATCGTTGTTGAAAACCGAGTCCCTAGCGACCCATAAATCATCCCCGGAACCCAGTTCCCCGGCTCACGCTGAATCTACAACGCTCATCGACTACGTCAGAATCATAAATCAGTGACGAATACTGATACCGTAACGGACCAGAAATCATCTCTGGAACCTAGTGCCACGATTGATGCTGAAATCTACAGCGCCCATCGACTACGTGAGAATCAGAAATCGTTGATGAAAACCGAGTCCCTAGCGACCCAGATATCATCCGGAACCTAGTTCCACGGCTAACGCTGAAATCTACAGCCCATCGACTACGTGAGAATCAAAATCATTGACGAAACCGGAGTCCCTAGCGACCATATATCATCTCCGGAACCTAGTTCCACGGCTGACGCTGAAATCTACAGCGCCCATCGACTACGTGAGAATCACAAATCGTTGACGAAAACCGAGTCCCTAGCGACCCATAAATCATCCCCGGAACCCAGTTCCACGGCAGACGCTGAAATCTACAGTGCCCATCGAGTACGTCAGAATGAGATATCGTTGATGAAAACCGAGTCCCTAGCGACCCATAAATCATCCCCGGAACCCAGTTCCCCGGCTAACGCTGAAATCTACAGCGCCCATCGACTACGTCAGAATCATAAATCAGTGACGAATACTGAGACCGTAACGGACCAGAATCATCTCGGAACTAGTGCCACGATTGATGCTGAAATCTACAGCACCCATCCACTATGTCAGAATCATAAATCAGTGACGAATACTGAGACCGTAACGGACCAGAAATCATCTCCGGAACCTAGTGCCACGATTGATGCTGAAATCTACAGCGCCCATCGACTATGTCAGAATGAGAAATCATTGACGAAAACCGAGTCCCTGGCGACCCATAAATCATCCCCGGAACCCAGTTCCACCGCTGACGCTGAAATCTTCAGCGCCCATCGACTACGTCAGAATCATAAATCAGTGACGAATACTGAGACCGTAACGGACCAGAAATCATCTCCGGAACCTAGTGCCACGATTGATGCTGAAATCTACAGCGCCCATCGACTACGTAAGAATCAGAAATCATTGACGAAAACCGAGTCCATAGCGACCCATAAATCACCACCGAAACCTAGTTCCACGGCAGACGCTGAAATCTACAGTGCCCATCGAGTACGTCAGAATGAGATATCGTTGATGAAAACCGAGTCCCTAGCGACCCATAAATCATCCCCGGAACCCAGTTCCCCGGCTAACGCTGAAATCTACAGCGCCCATCGACTACGTCAGAATCATAAATCAGTGACGAATACTGAGACCGTAACGGACCAGAATTCATCTCCGGAACCTAGTGCCACGATTGATGCTGAAATCTACAACACCCATTCACTATGTCAGAATCAGAAATCAGTGATGAATACTGAGACCGTAACGGACCAGAAATCATCTCCGGAACCTAGTGCCACGATTGATGCTGAAATCTACAGCGCCCATCGACTACGTTAGAATCAGAAATCATTGACGAAAACCGAGTCCATAGCGACCCATAAATCACCACCGAAACCTAGTTCCACGGCAGACGCTGAAATCTACAGTGCCCATCGAGTACGTCAGAATGAGATATCGTTGATGAAAACCGAGTCCCTAGCGACCCATAAATCATCCCCGGAACCTAGTTCCCCGGCTAACGCTGAAATCTACAGCGCCCATCGACTACGTCAGAATCATAAATCAGTGACGAATACTGAGACCGTAACGGACCAGAATTCATCTCCGGAACCTAGTGCCACGATTGATGCTGAAATCTACAGCGCCCATCGACTACGTAAGAATCAGAAATCATTGACGAAAACCGAGTCCATAGCGACCCATAAATCACCACCGAAACCTAGTTCCACGGCAGACGCTGAAATCTACAGTGCCCATCGAGTACGTCAGAATGAGATATCGTTGATGAAAACCGAGTCCCTCGCGACCCATAAATCATCCCCGGAACCCAGTTCCCCGGCTAACGCTGAAATCTACAGCGCCCATCGACTACGTCAGAATCATAAATCAGTGACGAATACTGAGACCGTAACGGACCAGAAATCATCTCCGGAACCTAGTGCCACGATTGATGCTGAAATCTACAGCACCCATCCACTATGTCAGAATCAGAAATCAGTGACGAATACTGAGACCGTAACGGACCAGAAATCATCTCCGGAACCTAGTGCCACGATTGATGCTGAAATCTACAGCGCCCATCGACTACGTGTGAATCAGAAATCGTTGAGGAAAACCGAGTCCCTAGCGACCCATATATCATCTCCGGAACCTAGTTCCACGGCTGACGCTGAAATCTACAGCGCCCATCGACTACGTCAGAATCATAAATCAGTGACGAATACTGAGACCGTAACGGACCAGAAATCATCTATGGAACCTAGTGCCACGATTGATGCTGAAATCTACAGCACCCATCCACTATGTCAGAATCAGAAATCAGTGACGAATACTGAGACCGTAACGGACCAGAAATCATCTCTGGAACCTAGTGCCACGATTGATGCTGAAATCTACAGCGCCCATCGAATACGTCAGAATCATAAATCAGTGACGAATACTGAGATCGTAACGGACCAGAAATCATCTCCGGAACCTAGTGCCACGATTGATGCTGAAATCTATAGTACCCATCCACAATGTCAGAATCAGAAATCAGTGACGAATACTGAGACCGTAACGGACCAGAAATCATCACCGGAACCTAGGGCCACGATTGATGCTGAAATCTACAGTGCCCATCGAGTACGTCAGAATGAGATATCGTTGATGAAAACCGAGTCCCTAGCGACCCATAAATCATCCCCGGAACCCAGTTCCACGGCTGACGCTGAAATCTTCAGCGCCCATCGACTACGTCAGAATCATAAATCAGTGACGAATACTGAGACCGTAACGGACCAGAAATCATCTCCGGAACCTAGTGCCACGATTGATGCTGAAATCTACAGCACCCATCCACTATGTCAGAATCATAAATCAGTGACGAATACTGAGACCGTAACGGACCAGAAATCATCTCCCGAACCTAGTGCCACGATTGATGCTGAAATCTACAGCGCCCATCGACTATGTCAGAATGAGAAATCATTGACGAAAACCGAGTCCCTGGCGACCCATAAATCATCCCCGGAACCCAGTTCCACGGCTGACGCTGAAATCTTCAGCGCCCATCGACTACGTCAGAATCATAAATCAGTGACGAATACTGAGACCGTAACGGACCAGAAATCATCTCCGGAACCTAGTGCCACGATTGATGCTGAAATCTACAGCGCCCATCGACTACGTAAGAATCAGAAATCATTGACGAAAACCGAGTACATAGCGACCCATAAATCATCACCGAAACCTAGTTCCACGGCAGACGCTGAAATCTACAGTGCCCATCGAGTACGTCAGAATGAGATATCGTTGATGAAAACCGAGTCCCTAGCGACCCATACATCATCCCCGGAACCCAGTTCCCGGCTAACGCTGAAATCTACAGCGCCCATCGACTACGTCAGAATCATAAATCAGTGACGAATACTGAGACCGTAACGGACCAGAAATCATCTCCGGAACCTAGTGCCACGATTGATGCTGAAATCTACAGCACCCATCCACTATGTCAGAATCAGAAATCAGTGACGAATACTGAGACCGTAACGGACAGAAAATCATCTCCGGAACCTAGTGCCACGATTGATGCTGAAATCTACAGCGCCCATCGACTATGTCAGAATGACAAATCATTGACGAAAACCGAGTGCCTGGCGACCCATAAATCATCCCCGGAACCCAGTTCCACGGCTGACGCTGAAATCTTCATCGCCCATCGACTACGTCAGAATCATAAATCAGTGACGAATACTGAGACTGTAACGGACCAGAAATCATCTCCGGAACCTAGTGCCACGATTGATGCTGAAATCTACAGCACCCATCCACTATGTCAGAATCAGAAATCAGTGACGAATACTGAGACCGTAACGGACCAGAAATCATCTCCGGAACCTAGTGCCACGATTGATGCTGAAATCTACAGCGCCCATCGACTATGTCAGAATGAGAAATCATTGACGAAAACCGAGTCCCTGGCGACCCATAAATCATCCCCGGAACCCAGTTCCACGGCCGACGCGAAAATCTCAGCGCCCATCGACTACGTCAGAATCATAAAATCAGTGACGAATACTGAGACCGTAACGGACCAGAGAAATCATCTCCAACCTAGTGCCACGATTGATGCTGAAATCTACAGCGCCCATCGACTATGTCAGAATGAGAAATCATTGACGAAAACCGAGTCCCTGGCGACCATAAATCATCCCCGGAACCCAGTTCCCGGCGACGCTGAAATCTTCAGCGCCCATCGACTACGTCAGAATCATAAATCAGTGACGAATACTGAGACCGTAACGGACCAGAAATCATCTCCGGAACCTAGTGCCACGATTGATGCTGAAATCTACAGCCCATCGATACGTAAGAATCAGAAATCATTGACGAAAACCGAGTCCATAGCGACCCATAAATCATCACCGAAACCTAGTTCCACGGCAGACGCTGAAATCTACAGTGCCCATCGAGTACGTCAGAATGAGATATCGTTGATGAAAACCGAGTCCCTAGCGACCCTTAAATCATCCCCGGAACCCAGTTCCCCGGCTAACGCTGAAATCTACAGCGCCCATCGACTACGTCAGAATCATAAATCAGTGACGAATACTGAGACCGTAACGGACCAGAAATCATCTCCGGAACCTAGTGCCACGATTGATGCTGAAATCTACAGCACCCATCCACTATGTCAGAATCAGAAATCAGTGACGAATACTGAGACCGTAACGGACCAGAAATCATCTCCGGAACCTAGTGCCACGATTGATGCTGAAATCTACAGCGCCCATCGACTATGTCAGAATGAGAAATCATTGACGAAAACCGAGTCCCTGGCGACCCATAAATCATCCCCGGAAACCCAGTTCACGGCCGACGCGAAAATCTTCAGCGCCCATCGACTACGTCAGAATCATAAATCAGTGACGAATACTGAGACCGTAACGGACCAGAAATCATCTCCAGAACCTAGTGCCACGATTGATGCTGAAATCTACAGCGCCCATCGACTATGTCAGAATGAGAAATCATTGACGAAAACCGAGTCCCTAGCGACCCATAAATCATCCCCGGAACCCAGTTCCACGGCCGACGCTGAAATCTTCAGCGCCCATCGACTACGTCAGAATCATAAATCAGTGACGAATACTGAGACCGTAACGGACCAGAAATCATCTCCGGAACCTAGTGCCACGATTGATGCTGAAATCTACAGCGCCCATCGACTACGTAAGAATCAGAAATCATTGACGAAAACCGAGTCCATAGCGACCCATAAATCATCACCGAAACCTAGTTCCTCGGCAGACGCTGAAATCTACAGTGCCCATCGAGTACGTCAGAATGAGATATCGTTGATGAAAACCGAGTCCCTAGCGACCCTTAAATCATCCCCGGAACCCAGTTCCCCGGCTAACGCTGAAATCTACAGCGCCCATCGACTACGTCTGAATCATAAATCAGTGATGAATACTGAGACCGTAACGGACCAGAAATCATCTCCGGAACCTAGTGCCACGATTGATGCTGAAATCTACAGCACCCATCCACTATGTCAGAATCAGAAATCAGTGACGAATACTGAGACCGTAACGGACCAGAAATCATCTCCGGAACCTAGTGCCACGATTGATGCTGAAATCTACAGCGCCCATCGACTATGTCAGAATGACAAATCATTGACGAAAACCGAGTCCCTGGCGACCCATAAATCATCCCCGGAACCTAGTTCCACGGCTGACGCTGAAATCTTCAGCGCCCATCGACTACGTCAGAATCATAAATCAGTGACGAATACTGAGACCGTAACGGACCAGAAATCATTCCGGAACCTAGTGCCACGATTATGCTGAAATCTACAGCACCCATCACTATGTCAAAATCAGAATCAGTGACGAATACTGAGACCGTAACGGACCAGAAATCATCTCCGGAACCTAGTGCCACGATGATGCTGAAATCTACAGCGCCCATCGACTATGTCAGAATGAGAAATCATTGACGAAAACCGAGTCCCTGGCGACCCATAATTCCCCGGAACCCAGTCCCGGCTGACGCTGAAATCTTCAGCGCCCATCGACTACGTCAGAATCATAAATCAGTGACGAATACTGAGACCGTAACGGACCAGAATCATCTCCGGAACCTAGTGCCACGATTGATGCTGAAATCTACAGCGCCCATCGACTACGTAAGAATCAGAAATCATTGACGAAAAACGAGTCCATAGCGACCATAAATCACCACCGAAACCTAGTTCCACGGCAGACGCTGAAATATACAGTGCCATCGAGTACGTCAGAATGGATATCGTTGATGAAAACCGAGTCCCTAGCGACCCATAATCATCCCGGAACCCAGTTCCCCGGCTAACGCTGAAATCTACAGCGCCCATCGACTACGTCAGAATCATAAATCAGTGACGAATACTGAGACCGTAACGGACCAGAAATCATCTCGGAACCTAGTGCCACGATTGATGCTGAAATCTACAGCACCCATCCACTATGTCAGAATCAGAAATCAGTGACGAATACTGAGACCGTAACGGACCAGAAATCATCTCCGGAACCTAGTGCCACGATGATGCTGAAATCTACAGCCCATCGACTATGTCAGAATGAAAATCATTGACGAAAACCGAGTGCCTGGCGACCCAATAAATCATCCCGGAACCAGTTCCACGGCTGACGCTGAAATCTTCAGCGCCCACGACTACGTCAGAATCATAAATCAGTGACGAATACTGAGACCGTAACGGACCAGAAATCATCTCTGGAACCTAGTGCCACGATTGATGCTGAAATCTACAGCACCCATCCACTATGTCAGAATCAGAAATCAGTGACGAATACTGAGACCGTAACGGACCAGAAATCATCTCCGGAACCTAGTGCCACGATTGATGCTGAAATCTACAGCGCCCATCGACTATGTCAGAATGAGAAATCATTGACGAAAACCGAGTCCTGGCGACCATAAATCATCCCCGGAACCCAGTTCCACGGCCGACGCTGAAATCTTCAGCGCCCATCGACTACGTCAGAATCATAAATCAGTGACGATAATGAGACCGTAACGGACCAGAAATCATCTCCGAACCTAGTGCCACGATTGATGCTGAAATCTACAGCGCCCATCGACTACGTAAGAATCAGAAATCATTGACGAAAACCGAGTCCATAGCGACCCATAAATCATCACCAAAACCTAGTTCCACGGAAGACGCTGAAATCTACAATGCCCATCGAGTACGTCAGAA
>JANKYH010001203.1:0-34410 GCA_027475595.1 Populus davidiana x Populus alba var. pyramidalis | reverse complement strand
AAATTTTGGGTTTCTAAACTTGGAAGTGACCAAAATATATTGTAGAGAATGATAGGTCATACATTATGGAGAATGAACAAGCGATTGCTCCTTCCACAAAAAAAAAAAACAGCTTAGATGCGTCTAGGATTAATTTGGGTTGTCGGCTAGGCGCGCGCGCCTAACTTGCTAGGCTTCTTCAATCACCTTGATTCATCTTTCTTTTTTAATTTAATTGATACCTTCCATGTTTATTTATTTTTTCCTTGCAATAATATTTTTATTTAAATTTTAATTAATACTCTTTCTTCTATTTTTTATTTTTTTAATTCACGGTAGTTATTTTTTATATATAATATTTTAAAGAGATTAATGTAATTTATTTTTATTTTTTTTCTTTTTATATTATAAAAATAATTTGTATTTGTATGATGTATTTATAAATTAAAATTCATTTTTTCTTGGCAAAAAAAAAAAAACCCAAAGATAAAATAAAAAATAAATCAATGTAAATCCTTTCTTATGCATCTGTCTTTTGTTAGGAGAAAAATTAGTTTTTCATTAACAAGTCTTTTTTGGTTATTTGTTCATATATATATATATATATATTAAAAAGGAGCATAAACAATATATTTATGTATTTGAATTAAAAATCACCATATTTAAAAATAAAAAACTAACTAACTAAGTATGCTTAGTTTAATAACTTGAATGTACAAACTAAGTAGAAAAAAAGTAAAGCAATAAAGATTAAAAAAAGAAGTTATAAAGGAATGAAATTTATTACAATAGATAAAGAAAGTAATAAATTGTAGAGAAAGCTATAAAGATAGATAAATTTGCAAAGAAAAATGTATGCTTCTAGTTGCTAGACAAACTATTTTTAATGTTAATGGAATTGATTTTACAAAAACTATAAATCCTATTCTTGTATAAATTGTCTATGACATATAATGATTTTACAACTTGAATCATACTACAATTCACACTTCTTATTCATGAGCATCTCTTCTTAGTAATTGTATGTGTTGGAATTCCAATTATACTATAACATTATCGCTCAAATAAAACTTGATCATTAATCAATAACTTGAATTGTCATCTTTTTAGTGTGATGACGATCTCAATTATCTTTACCATTCACAAAGTGAACAACTACTACTTTTAATTAAATGACACATATTATTTTTAACCAAAATAAACATATGCGTGTCAAACATAGAAAACAGTTATTGTTCACAACAAAATAGAGGAAGAGAGCTTTAATTGATTGTGAATCAAAAGAATATACCAAACTAGAAGAGTTTTGATCAACTAGAGTTATTGAAGGATCAATCAACAAGTGACTAGAAGTCATAATTGATTAAAAAAAAGTGATTGACCAACAAAATCTAACCACATATGACTTTCATTATATTTGCAAGATCATAACATGTTATTAGATGTTGTACTTGATCTTAAAATATAAATCAATCTATTTTTTAATTGATACATATCTTTTAATCAAAAATGAAAAAAAAAATATAAATCCAATGTATTCAAGCATGGTTAGTATTCACCCATGTATTTTATTTTACATTTTAATTGACTTGGTGTTAATATTTGTTTCATTTCTTAAAATAAAACTATGATTTCATCTTTTATGTGTGCATATGTTGTAAAATGTTCTTTTTAAAAATAAAATAGTTTGATGAATTTTCATTAAGTTAGCATAATGTTTTAGTGAACTTGGATTTTAATAGTTAGATCAATGTATCTTCTAGTTTTTAGCAATCAATGTAGGCCTAAGTGATATTTTAAACCTTAAAATGAGTTCAATAATGAGTTGACCAATTTTTCTGTAATCAAGGATCGATGAAGGTGAGTACAACAATAGTTCATCTTGCTTTGCGAAAATTTATTGAATTGTGATACAATTGATTCAAGAGGCAACACTAACTCAACGATCATCCATCAACAATAATTGCGAATAAATTAAAAAATAATAATTAACATTTTATTAATTATTTCAAATAAAATAGTAACAATTCAAAGAATGAGAACCAAATTTGATAGATAAAATTTCAATTAAAAAATATAAGGGAAAAGCAAATAATAATTATAAAAATGAGGACCAAAATTAATATAAAAATTAAATTTTAAGGGATGAAATTGAAAAATAAATTCAAAAAAAAAAATATATATATATATATATATAAAGCAATCAAAAGTTTTAGGATCAATTTGATATAATCAATAAATAATATGACATTTCTAAATTTTTCATAACTTCTGAAAAATGTTTTTTGCTTAAAATAAAGAAAAATATTTTTCTGGAAACCAAACTAAATTTTTCTTTGACCGAAAATTGTTTTTTGTTGACTGAAAATTATTATCCGTTGATCAATTTTTTTAATAATAAACAAACATAAAAAAATTTTAAAAATAATTTTTATAGAAATCAGTTTCAGAAACTAATGCAGCCAAACTAAAATAATTCTTCGCAAATCTTGATCCCAGGCAGTAAAGTCAATATATATATATATATAAAGGGTTTTTCTTCTACAGTCAAGATTCAACATTCAAAGCTAACTCTTAACTTTTATGATTATTGGCCCCATTTGACATGGAGTGCACGGGAGCCGTTATTAACAACAGCTCAGTTTTCAGACCTTTTATATCCATTTCTATACATTAATTACTAAAAAAATTTAATTTTTTTTTATTTCAAATTAATTTTTTCTAGTATTTTTATATTGTTTTAATATATTAATATTAAAAATATTATTTTATATATTTCCAAACAAAACTATTTTAAATTTTTAATATAAAACCGTAAAATAAATAGCCATACTAATGCAACGGGCGTGCATTTTGTTTTTCATGAGTTATCTGATTACATATTAGCAATTTATTTTAGAAATACACATTGGAAAGTTTTTTAGAAATGAAATTAGAAAAAAAACACATTGCTAAGATAACAATTCATTTGTAATGATGCAATAAAGGTGATTTTTTTTTAAGCATAATCAACTCATTACTTAAATTTTTATAACCAATGCATATTTTGAGATTCTTAATCTCCTTGGAAAAGTAGTGGCAACTCCAATAAATATTTTTTTTTCTTAAAAATCCAACAAGGACCATTTCAGAGATCCACTTGCATCACTTGTAGCAATTAAGTTAAAATATTTAATTTATCTAATTCTATTTTAATTGGAAGTAATATTTATATTTGAACTAATTTGTTTGAACATAATAAGTTAAACGCATTACGAATCATTATTGAGAAATTAAACTGAAATGATTAATTAAGTATGACTTGATTAAATAAGTTTTAAATACTAGAGTATATCAAATACATGAAATTTACAATTTTAAACTTAAAAAAATCAAATAAAAAATTGATTGCATAAATTTCTAATAATTGTCTAGAAATAAAGTATGTTATATTTTTCAAAGGACAAACTAATATTTTATCATTAATAGTTATTAATTTTTTCCTATAAAAAAAAAATAATATGCCTCATATGGATGTAATGCAGAGTATGGTGCTACATTACACACAATAAATAAAAAAAAAAATGAGAGAGAAACAGCACTTCAAGCTCTCTCTTAAAAGAATTTAAGATATTTATGATTTGATTATCTTTACATATTAATGTTAAATATTGAATAATTGAATGATTTATGATTTATAATAATCTAATTTTAAAGAATTAGTAAAACCCCATAAGAAAGAATTGATTTTCAGGTAATCATTGCCCAAACCCTAATTAACCTACAATTATCTAATGAGATTCATCGAACTCTTGAAAATTTAAAATTACTATTTTTTATATTCATTTTTTTTATGAAACTCAACAGGGTATTAGATAAATTATTAATATTTAGGGTTATTGATTATCTTGATCCAATTTCCAGCATAAATGCCCTTCTTTTAATTATGGTGTTGGTGTAAATTATGAATTTTATACATAAAATTAAAAATTTCTTAAAATTATTTTTTCCCTCCTAAACTAAAAAGAAAAAAAAAGAAAAAAAAAAAAAAAGGATGGGGGCGTGCCTCCATCAATGACGGTTACCTGGCACGCCTGGCTTGTGCAAGGTACGTACCTTGTGCACATCAATCCGGTAAACTACACGAGGGGCAGCAGTAGCCAAGGCTACTAGTGTGGTTGCTGCTGTGTTAATGTCAACGTTTGGCAATGGGCAATAGTGCCCACTACAGACGGAGAATTAAAAGGAAATTATAGAATTACAATTCTTCATTTATAGCTAAAACCTAATAAAGATACGGTTTTGAGAGTATAATTATGATTCTACCTCTTTACATATAAAATATTGTTTTATATTTAATTAAAAAAATTAAATTAAATTATTATAAAATTATTTTTTTCTAATTGGATTAGGTATGAATTGCATTGGTTAATTCAAAATTTTATTTTTATAATATTCTATTTCAATCAGGATTGAATTAAAAATTTTAATTAAACTAAACTTAGAAATTTGTTTTTTTATATAAATGAGGTTTTTAAGCTCATAAATTTATTGTCCTAAGAGAGTTTAGGTTTTAATAAGAATTATAATATGATTAATTTTTTTTATTAAAATTTGAAAAATGGTTTTTCAAATAAAAATGAATTAAATAAAGTTTATAATGTTTTAAAAAATATCAAGTTAAGTTTAATTTAGTATTTATAAATGTTAACGATATCAATTGAAATTACACATACATAAAGTCACTAATTAGAATTGAAACATACAATACATATATACATATATGTTCCATTAGCATGCATGTCATAATCGGCCCAGTTTTAATTAGAAAATGAAGGGAGGGTGTGGATTGAAAATACAACACAATAAGGTGAGTTTAATTAGAAAATGAAGGGAGGGTGTGTGGAGGTTATAAGACCTCGCCCATTGCAGACTCCAAATCGGCAAAGTTTTACCATCACATTCGCTCAATGCTTCCTTCTCAATAGACAACTTGATAGTTGGAAATGTATCTAAGGCTTGTTTGTTTGTTGGAAAGAAATTTTTTTTTTAAAGTAAATTTTAGGAAAGTAAATTCTAAAAAAGTGATTTATTTTCTGATATTTGATAATGTAATAAAAAACAAATTAAAAAACATTTTACAGTGTTTGGTTATGTCATGGAAATGAGCTGGAAAAAAAATTATTAATGTTTTATTTTTTTTTTCAAGTTTATTAAAATAATGACAAACAAATCTTACAAATTAAAAAGTTAAATGAGAATGAAATTAAAAAATATATATAATTTCATAAATGATACGGTTCAGCTTTGTGATACAACCCAAGTAAGGTCAGATTCAAATTTTGGCATAAAAAGCGCAACGGTCCAAGTTCACCGCAACAGTCATAATTTTCAATTCGACTGTTGGATTGGGGTAATATTTTATGTGACTTTTCGGACATGTTTGTCTATCTTGGGTTAAACATTCAGATCAATCGGAGTTCGGGAAGGCACCATAATACTTGTCAACAGAGGTTGTACGAATTTTGTTGTTTACTTCCATTTGACTTGTGAACTTCCTATTTGGTTAGGATTCTTTTCCTACAAGAATGTGGCAGCTGGTTTTGGAAATTTCTTAGTTCCACAAGGATCTTTAATAAACTACAATATAATCTACAAATGTGGCAAGGATTCATTAATATTTCAGAATCTTTTCTTATAAGGATTCCTTTTCATCCTAGCTACACAAGGAGAAAGAGGGCTGGTGGTATTTAATGAAAAATTAGTTATTTTTATTATTTCTTTTATTTGGACTTAATTAAAACTTTGTTTTGAGCTAGGGTCCAAGGCTTGCTTGTATCAGGTTATGGCTTTTCAATGTAAGGTTTTGGGTCAGTTTTGTATGGAGTCAGTTCAGCCCGCAATGGTAAATCCATTAGGGTTACTTTTAAGAACTATTTAAACACATGTAACCAAAATTTCAAAAACTTTGATGATTATTACTTCTGAATTTTTTAATTTTAACGTGTGAGAGTGATTTTTGCATTCTTCAGTTCTTGAACGAACTGAATCTGACTTATCAAAGATTAACTGTTTCATGGCGTCATTCTACTTATTCTAATAGTGTTAGTGCCTTGGAGCAGGTTTCCATTGTGTCGTACTCTAACAGACCTATTCCGGCTTTTAAGGATCATATCTCAATCTTGATTGTGGGTTGCGTGATCACGAGGTTCGCATCAATAAATTATCTCAAATAAAATAAATAATAATAAAAATAATACAGATCAAATCTAAAAAATAAAAATAAAATTGAAAGATGAAAAAATTAAAATAATAATAATTAACATTTCATTAATTATTTCAAATAAATAAGTAACAATTCAAAGAATGAGAACCAAATTTGATAGATAAAAATTTCAATTTAAAAATGATAAGGGAAGAAATAATAATTATAAAAATGAGGACCAAATTAATATAAAAATTAAATTATAAGGGATGAAATTGAAAAAAAATATTTAAAAAAAAAAATATATATATATATATATAGCAATCAAAAGTTTTAGAATCAAATTTGATATAATCAACAAATAATATGATATTTTTAAATTTTTCATAACTTTCTAAAAGTATTTTTCACCTAAAATAAAAAGAAATATTTTTCTGAAAACCAAACCAAATTTTTTTTATCGAAAATTTTTTTATTGACCGGAAATTATTTTCCATTAACTAGTTTTTTCAATGATAAACAAACACAAAATAATTTTATAGAAATCAGTTTCCAGAAACTGATGCAGCCTAAACTAAAATAATTCTTCGCAAAGTCATATATATATATATATATATTATATATAAGGTTTCCTCTTCTACAGTCAAGATTTCAACATTCAAAGCTAACTCTTTAACTTTTAATGATTATGGGCCCCAGTTGACATGGGAGTGCACAGGAGCCGTTATTAACATCAGCTCAGTTTTCAGCAAGGTAGTGAATTTCATTTCAATAATTGTTTTGTTTTTTCAATTGAAATAAAATATTTTAATTTTGAATTGTTTAGTCGTGCTGTTTCAAGATTATACTGTTTATATATATATATATATAGATATATTATATATATAATTAAATTTAAGATAAATTAATTATAAATTATGCAATACAAACACAATGCCAAACGAATATAGTTTCAAAATTAAAATATTTTTAAATAATCAAGATTAAATAGATCTTTAACTTAAAGTAATTCAACTTTAATAAAATATCAAAATATATTGAAAGTAAAATATTTTAACAAAAATATTTTAAATATAAAGTTAGGTCAATGTTATCAAGTGGCTAATGGAATCTAAAGTATCCCTTGTTTTGCTCAAATTCCTACAAAGTATAAACATTAAAAAAAACAACATGAATATAAACCATATCTATAGTGATAAATAATTTAAAAAATTAATATCATTGTTAATGAAAATAGTAATAATAATTTTCAATATTATTCTTAATATTATTGCTATTGAAAATAGTAATGAAAATGAACTTTTTATAATCGGGTGGTTTAATTAATGAAATTGAGCAAAGTTCAATTTGATTTAATGGCTTTTCAAGCGTGAAACGAAACATGTGGAATGAAACCGGAACGTTTATAGCGGAATTTAGCCGAAAAATCCGGAATGGACTGAGATTTAAAATGAGATGAAATTTGTTCCGTTTTGTTTTGTTTTTTGAATTGGTATTAAATGTTTCGGCCATTCCAGACGGGACGGAATGGAATTAACAACCTTGGTTTTCAGACCTTTTTATATCAATTTCTATACATTAATTACTACACAACAGCTCAGTAAATTTTTTTTAATTTTTTGTTATTTCAAATTAAGTTTTTCTAGTATTTTTATATTGTTTTAATATATTAATATTAAAAATATTTTTTAAAAATAAAAAAACATTATTTTAATATATTTCCAAACAAAATATATTTTAAATTTTTAATATAAAACCATAAAATAAATAGCAATACTAATGCAACGGCGTGCATTTTGTTTTTTCATGAGTTATGTGATTACATATTAGCAATTTATTTTTAGAAATACATATTGGAAAGTTTGTTAAGAAACAATTAGTTATTACACTACCTTAACGAAGTCTTGAAATATTAGTTTTCCAAAGAAAAAGAAACAATCTTGAATTATAATTAAAACCTACTAAATTCAATTGGGGTCTTGAAATATTAGCACACTATCTAGTTAAATTACTATAGTATTTTTCTAAATAATTTTGTATTTTATTTTATTAGAGAAAGCACTATAATTTTCCTCATAAAACATTATCAATTGCTACAACATTTTTCCTCATGAGTATTTTTCCTTTCAAAATTATCTTTGTTGTTTTTTTTTTAATATTAAGTTGATAGAGAATTTAGCTTTGTAATGTTTTTTGCCTTTTACTAACAGAAAAAGCTAAATCATGTGGCGAAAGCATTGTATTTTTCCTCACAAAACACTGTTGATTGCTATAAATCATTTTGTACAGTTTCTAAGTTTTTGATTATTAACATAACTTTTTTTTCCGTTATAAAATATTTTTTGTATTATATTTTTAGTTTTTATTATTTATTCATAACTATAATATTACTAAATACATTTATTTTATAAATATACAACAACAGCAGCAATAACAACACAGGCATTTTATCATCTCGTGAAATACCAAATAAACTTAAACAGCTAATGAAGTAGCGTACAAATTCACACTCCAGCACGGGACCATGTGTGGGTCCTTTAAACAGAAAAGGTCCCCTTCATTTCTGTCTGGTGGGCAAACTGCAACATCTCCAAATGTACATTCCAAAACCAAACCCCTTTCAAACCCAATATGCCCCACGATTTCACTTCATATTAAATTTGTGATTGACAATCCATGGCGATCCAAGAATATGCCATGATCCATTATCATGCATGTCATGGCTCTCATCAATTCATTTTATATGATCCATTACCATGCATGGCCTCCAATAGAAGAGGCCAACATGTTTGACAAAAATGAGATTTGATGGTCATAGTCATGGTTGAGTCAGAAATTGAGACCTTATTCGTGACTCACCTTCCTCTTTCGAATTTTATTGTTTCTATAGTGAATTAATTATGTTGACAAATTCAACTCTCCACTAAACTCCATTGTATATATCTTCCACAAATGTGGCTATATATCTACTTTGTTAGGTGGCTTAAAAGAAGAAAGAAAAAAGAAAAGCTAGCTACCAAACTTCAAATCATGCCTCATTTGTGCCCTCCCCCTCCCCTAGCTCACAGCATACACGGCATACATCCAAATTAAACTCAGATGAGATTCCAACAGAGTTATTTTATTGCGTATATTCTTCCATACATATGAAGTTCTTGAAGTCTTGGAATCCGTCTATCGTCTAATTTGAATTAGATCGTATGAACAGGCAATTGATCATGTACATAATTTGAGTGCTAATATAGTCATTTTGTGACCCCCGTCGGCCCCTTCCCGATCACATCCAGCTTTTTTAATGGTGCAAAAACGGGTCGCAATCAGAAAAACAGGCATCTTTCTTTACCCTAATAATGGCTGGCTCGTTCATTGTATAGACGTCACGAAGCACTCTTCTCCTACAGTCACATCAGTATTCGTAATCCGTCAATCATACAAGTTCCTGTCAAAAGAGAAATACAAAACCCGTGTCGTCGTGAATATTGCTGCTAAATATCATCTCGTAATCCTTTGCGTTGCTGCTTGGTCAAGAAAAGCAAGAGAGTTCACTCTTTTTTTATCAGCTAAAAAGTTCTATTTCTTAGCCCTCTTTTGAATCCCTTTCCCAACGCTTACTGAACTTGGAAGGATGTGTCCATCAAACAATATAGAAATGCAGAGTCAATGATTAACCTCTTAATCATGAGTTATACCTATAGCTAGATGCTTGCACCATGTGAAGAGATGCAAAGAATTTGAGACTTGCACGCTTGTAACTCAAGGAGTCTGATAGCTGAAAAGCTTCTCTCTTTTTTAATATATATATATAATTAGCCTATAAAATACATGAAAGTATTTATTAGTATTGGTATTGGTATTATAGAGAAACATGTAACAATTAAGACTAAAATAAAACAGTCTATTTATAATTGAATAATGTCTACACCACATAGAATTTTTACGGATAATAATTCAGACAGCTTGTACGTGGTCGAATAATTGAATTGCTTGTTCCCCATTATCATGTCCAAAGCATGAACCTGTAAAATCTCTGTAACTACTATACTTCATACGTATGTGGATCACCAAACCCATAGGAATTCATTAAAGATACACACACACACACACAAAGACCTTGGTTTCATTTTGGCTCTCTAATTAAGTTTTAATTAGTGTTCAGAAAGAGTTAATATTAGTCAATATCGGTGAAATTAATAGTAATTATAACTTGAGCATCTAAATTGTATCATGCATGATCACAGATTGCACTTGCACTTGGTTCTGCAAATTATTCATTTTCATCTTCTAAACAAATCTATCTATTGATATAATTTGTTTTAGCCGATTTGGTTTTTTTGTATCGAATAATTTAGTGATTAAATAAATTTCTATACTAAATTTATTCAAGAGACTTCTCAACTAGAAACTCCATTTTTGTTTTGTTTTTATGCTCCTAAACACGGAATAAATAAATATCTAAACTTGGCAGCCGCCCAAGTTGCCACTTTTCTGGACCATTAGTGCCAATTGCTGTCTGACCTTGATATAAAATAGACACTTCAGTACCACCTCTTCCTTGAACAGGGGAGTCCCAATCTCACTGACTGCAAGATACACTACAACAGCTAAGCACTGCACTCCTTCAACACAGAACAAAACGAAGGTGGATGTTGTCTGTAACAGCAAATCTATCCAGGAAAAATCTGTACCAAGGGCTGCTGACGACGACGAGTGGTCGTCCCTCCAACACGCCCTCCTTTAAAATTATGCCACAGAACAAAAACTAAATCAAACAAGACAATATCCAAAGTAAAATCCAAACAAATTCAGAAAATACATTTTGAATCTTACGGCCTTGTATTTTAAACCACATCCACCTATATCTTATTTAATCTCTCTCTTCCAAGATATCATCTCTCAAACCCGAGTAATTTCTATTGTATAGATCAAGGTTGTCACTTTCGTTTTATTTGTCCGGAATAGCCGAAACATCTCATACCAATTTAAAAAATAGAACAAAACAGAATAATTTTCATCTCATTTCAAATCTAGCTCGATCCGTTCCGAATTTCTTGGTTAAATTATGTCCGAAATGTTCTGATTTCATTCCACATATTTTGTTCCGATCTTGAAAAGTCATTTAATCAAATCGAACCTGATGCAATTTAATTAATTAAATCACCATATATAAAAAGCTCTTTTTCATTACTATTTTCAATAACAATGATATTAATAATAATATTAAAAATTATTACTACTATTTTTATTAACAATGATATTAATTTTTTAAAATTATATTTATCACTAATATATATGGTTTATATTCATGTTGTGTTTTTTCAAGTTTATACTTCGTAGGAATTTGAGAAAAACAAGAGATGCTTTAGATCTCATTAGCCTTAATAACATTGACCTAGCTTTATATTTAAAATATGTGTTAAAATATTTTAATTTCATAATATTTTGATATTTTGTTTAAGTTGAATTACTTTAAGTTAAAAATCTATTTAATCTTAACTATTTAGAAATATTTTAAATTTTAAAATTATATTTGTTTGACATTGTGTTTGTATTGCATAATTTATAATTAATTTATCTTGAATTTGAATTATGTTTGTTGAATATATGTATATAAGTGTGTGTGTATGAATAATATAATCCCAAAACGGCACGATGAAACATTTCGAAACTGAAATATTATATTCCAATTAGAAAAACAAAACACCTATCAAATATATATTATGTTTTTCTCATTTTTTTCTTTGTGTTTTACAATTTCTTTTCAGATTTGATTTGCAAATATATTCTTTCTCTATACAGTATACAAAGAAGATCCCTTAAATAAATATTTAATTAAAAAAATGATTAATTCTTTTTTTATTGATTCCCTTCATCATATTGACTAAGCAGATAAACAAAGAAAATAACAAATAAAAAGAAGCAGCACCAACAGCTGAACAGGCTTTACGGGCCAGACGGCCATCTAGCCGGTCAACAGTGCATCTCTTGCTGATTCTCCTAACCTAAACCATATATGCATTCCCAAAATTAACCCTGCTATGCCTCCACTCGTAATCTTGGTATTTACTCTTCCCTTCCTAAAAGCTCATGCACATTTTCGTTCCTCTCTCATGTATCCATCAATTCTCCACCATCGTCCGATCAACCAATCTCCATCATCACATGATAGAACAAGCATTAGGATTCTCATCACTGAACATCTGAGGTGCAGGATCAGGATAATGATGGTCCACCACATACCCCTGTTGATTCATCGCAGAATAACCTTGCTGATTATAGTTATCAGGATGATCGTAATGATTTTTGTAACTCTCCACCACTTGATTTTGACCGTCCACTCCATCAAACCAGAATGTAGATGCTGATGCCGGATATCCAAAGTACTCCATCTTGCTCACCTCCACCTTAGCACCACCACCAGCAGTTTCCTCCTTCCCTCCATCCCCTTCTTTCTTCTCAGCTTTCGCTTCTCCTCCTTTCTCCTTCTCTTTCTTCTCTCCGCCATCTCCACCACCACCCTTGTCTTTCTTCTCCTCCTCCTTTTTTGGAGAAACCACTTCCACGCCTCTCTTTAGCTTCTCTTTTAGGTAAGGTGCCAAGTCCTTTACGTCCATGGTTCCCTTCACCGTTACCAGATCCTTGGCCGCGTCCACAGTAACGCCACCCACGCCTGTTTTTAATTAGCCACGTCATCCATCTGATTTTACTAGTTTGCCACCTACTTTGAATAACTAAATTTTAAAAAAGAGTCAATTACCTTTGATTTTGGAGATGATTTTCTCTATTTTTGAAATGCAGCCTTCACAGTGTAATCTTATTTTCAAAACGACGGTACTCTGCAACCACCACCACAATTTATCAAAAAACTTGTTAAATAAAAATAATAATCGACGTCTAATTATGATAGTTGCGGATTCAATACGGGGAACACCTCGAGATTAACGATTGAATTTTAGTAATTTATTTATTTACCTCTTGAGGTGGTTTTTCCGCTTCCTTTTGTTTCTCCGGTTTCTTTTCGGGTTTGTCATCGGCCTTTTTATCGCCACCGTCAGCAGCGGCACCACCATCTTTCTTTGGCTGGGGAGAGACAATCTCAACTCTCTTCTTAGTTCTCTCTTCAACCCTGGCTTTGATTTTAGCAGGGTCAACTTTCCCCATCACCGTCAGTTTGTTGCCTGCACAATCTGTCTTTACACTTTCCACACCTGAAAAAACCCACAAAAACAGTCGTTTGAGAAACCTCAAATGCCTTAATAACTAATCATCAATTAATTAATTGTTATAAACAAATATTACCGTCTAAATGTTTAACAGCGTGTCTAATTTTCTTGGCACAGCCTTCACAATGCATGTCCATCTTGTAAACGGAAATAAACATGCCATCATCTTTCTTTACACCTGCACCAGCAGCGGGCTTCTTCTCGCCTTCAACTTTGGCACCTTCTTTCTGCTTGAAATTAAGTCAAATTAAGCCAAGAGCGAATTATAATTAAAGAACGGAAAGTGATTGAGCTATTAATGTTAACTAACCTCGGCATCCATTAGTCTTTTCTTGGTTACTGCCTCCTCGTTGTGGATTCTTGGAATTGGTTTTGAAGATGCGAAATATATAAAGAGAAGAAACGGTGGGTAGATTAGTGAATGGTTGCGAAACAATAAAACGGGTTATGTGTTTTTATGGATGGCGTGATGATGATGATGATGATCATGATGATGATGGTTTTTATGGGAACTTTTAGAGAATGAGGTCAGCCGGGAAGAAGGAGAGAGAGGTGTGTGGGCTGTGAGTTCTGTGGTTTGTGCCGCCCTGATGGACTAATAGTTGTCTATAACAGTCGTGACAATTCATCTGATATTTGACTTGACAATGACTGGTCTTCTAAAATTACTGGAATGACCTC
Organism: Populus davidiana x Populus alba var. pyramidalis; assembly: GCA_027475595.1. Lineage (NCBI taxonomy): Eukaryota > Viridiplantae > Streptophyta > Magnoliopsida > Malpighiales > Salicaceae > Populus > Populus davidiana x Populus alba var. pyramidalis. The sequence continues at coordinate 20,346 of JANKYH010001203.1, read as the reverse complement.
GTCATTTCTATATCAGAGAGATGATGGTGTGGGCAGTTATGCCAGAGGGAATCGGTTGCTGTTACTGTGTCAGAAAAGTAGACGTATGCGGTAAGGTTCGGTAGTTGTTGTTAATTTTGTTTTTTATTTAAAATATATTAAAATAATACTTTTTTTTAATTTAAAAAATATATTTTTAATATTAATAAATTAAAATGATATAAAAATATTTACAAAATAAATATTATAATTATTTAAAAACACGCAAAAAGCAGTTTATATCAAAGGAGGAAATTGCAATTTCATTTTAATACCTCATTAATTGTATTTGCTATTTACCTGATTTGTTTTTACTTAATGTTAAGAATTTCAAATGACCTTTTTGTTGAATTTCTAGTAATGACCTGGGCTGTTTCTTTAATTTTAGTGAACAGGCATTTTGTATAGGCTAAGATATCCGCTTGTATTGTAGCGGATAAATAATAATTTTTATTTTAAATATAAAAAAGGTATGAAATATAAATTTAAATGCTTTCTATTTATGACCGAGTTAAACCTAATAATTTTGAATTTAAAGGTTGAGTCAAACCTATTGTATGGGTCTAGTTGTGGAGTCAAACTTGACAGCATTTAGTCTGATTCTTTGGATCTGTCATCACATCAAAATAATTAAAAATATTAATTTGAAATTAAAAAAAACTCAATTATTTTAAATATTTTTTTGAAACTAAAAAACAAACATGTTTTAATAGAAAAATCCAACTCAATCTGACATGAAAAATAAATATCATCACCCAATTTATATACAATATAAAAAAGTTACATCAATTTATTTCCTCTTTATAATATGAAAAAAAAATCAATAAGATAAAAAATTGAAGAGGAAAAAAATAAAATTGAAGAGGAAAAAAATAAAATTGAAAATCTCTCAAAAGAAAAAAAAAATAAAAAGAAAGAAATTAATTGCTGGTATATTGGGTGTTGCTCTCAAAGTGCTACTATAAAAAATATTTTATTTAAAAAATATTTAATATATGAAATATATTAAAATATTTCATACTTTTAACTTAACTCATGTATTTATACATTTTAAAAAAAATGTTATTGACCCGATGCGAAGCGCAGGCCAATATGCTAGCTATTATATTATTACGTAATTGTTATTTTTTAAAATATTTTAATATATATATATATATAGATAATATATATATATTTTATTTTTTTAAAATGATTTTTTATGTCATCACATCAAAATAATACAAAATAATCAAAAAAAAATATCAATTTTAATTAAAGGAAAAAATACAAATACAAATAAAATTGTTTTTTAAGCATTTTTTAAAGGAAAAATAAACATGTTTTAATAAGGAAATTCAACCAAACCTGAAATAAAATATAAAAAAAATATCACCACCCAACTTTTGTACAATATAAAAATAGTCTCGTCAATTCATTTCCTCTTTAATGTATGAAAAAAAAATTAAATAAGAGAAAAGAAAGAAAAAATCTAAAGAGACAAAAAATTAAAATTGAAAATATCCGGCTTCCCAACTAGATCCAAGATCGGTGGGTCTCGTTATAAGCCAGATTTAATAGCGTTGGGTCTAGTGGTCAAGTCAGACCCAACAATATTTTTTGACTAATAAACAGAAAAGACAACGCCTCTCAGGTGTTATAGTTTCGTTCATAATGCAAACACTCTATGTCTACAATGTGATCCACAATGCAATAAGTTTATGTGTACAGTACTATTTTTAAAATATTTTAATATATATATTGAGATAATATTTTTTTTATTTTTTAAAATTTATTTTTTTATATCATCACATCAAAATAATACAAAAACATAAAAAATATTAATTTCAAGTAAAGAAAAAAATTAATTTTTTTAAAAGCATTTTTGAAACGCTAAACAAACATGTTTTAATAAGAAAATTCAATTCAATCTGAAATGAAAAAAAAAATCATCATCCAACTTTTGTATAATATAAAAAATATTACATTAATTTATTTTCTCTTTATAGTATGGGGAAAAAAAATTCAAGAAGAGAAAACAAAAAAAAATTAAAGACAAAAAAAATTAAAATTAAAAATATCTTAAAAGGACAAAAATTAAAGGAAAAGAAATTAATTGCCAATGTATTTATCGTTACTTTGTTATGCGTTATTCATGATGCTATTGTAGAAAATACCTTATTTGAAGATGGTGATGGTGCAAATACAGTTAATGCTTTTAACCCAACTCAAGCATTTTGATATTTGAAAAAAAAATTATTATTGACCTATTGGGGAGTGCATGCTAATATGTTGATTATTATATTATTATATAATTTTTATTTTTTAAAATATTTTCTTAACAAATATATTGAGATAATATTTTTTTTATTTTTTAACATTTATTTTTTTTATATCATCACATCAAAATAATACACAAACATTAAAAAAATATCAATTTTAATTAAATAAAAAAATTAATTTTTTTAATGCATTTTTGAAAATCCAAAACAAACATGTTTTAATAAGGAAATTCAACCCAATCTAAAAAAAAAAATTATCATCACCCAACTTCTGTAGAATATAAAAAAAATCTCATTTATTTATTTTCTCTTTACCAGTATGAAAAAAATTAAATAAAAAAAGAAAAAAATTTGAAGAGGCAAAAATATAAAATTGGAAATATTTGGCGGCCCAGCCAAACCTAATAGTGTTAGGTTCGGCTGTCTAACCAGACTCCGCAACACTTTTTGACTAATAAAAAAAAATGTTTTTCAGGTGCTACAGTATCGTCCATAATACAAATATTTTATATTTACAATGTGGTTTATAGAATAATAAATTTATATTCACAATACATGCATAATATTTTCCCTACGAAAGTATAATATTATAAAATGATATTCTCTACTCCGCTGATGCAAAAACATTTGTAAAAATAACAATTATATCTCCAAATTTTAAAATTATATCTAGTATTGGGTAATTAATTTGATATCTTCCAATTCTAAGGGTTTTCTGTTTTCGAATAAGTCGGACTTAGCACAAAGGTCATTTTGCTGCCGTTTCAAAGCTCCTAATTATTAATACTTCTATGGTTATGATCAAAGTCTAATTTGATGGTCATATATAGGGATGAGTATTTTTGGTTCGGTCCGATTTTTATCTAAAAAAATAACCAAACTAATTTTTTTTTAAAATCAAAATTGAAATTAAACTAAAACCAGTTCAAACCGACCAGTTTCGGTTTGGTTTGGTTCAATTAATTGAAGGGAAAAACCAGTTTAATTTTTTTGGTCTTTTTTAGGTTTTTTGTGACTTTTGATTGGGCCATTTAAAAAGCTTGTAATTGATAAAAAAAAAATTCATTGTTTAACTTTCCTTTACTAGAATTCATCTCAAATGACAGGAAAAATATCTTTTAATTTGCATCCAGCAACTCTAATTAAAATCCAAAAAAAAATTATGTAGCAAATAACATGAAAAATGATTAAGACCTTGAAAACAATGGGCTTAACCAAGAAAACAATGCATCTAATAAAACTAAAATTATACAATCTACATAAGTCCTTTGAAATTGAAATAAAACGCATTGATTGTCTTAATCCCAGCACCCACAAAAACAAAACAAACAGAAAAATGTTGCTCTTTTAATATTATTGTTAACTAAATCATATGTCTTTAACATTTTATTGCATGTATTTTCTCAGAAACCAAGTGAGAAGAAACTGTGGAGAAAAAACCAACTATTGAGGCGCGCAAGCATGGACATTAAAACTGCATCTAGTTCTCTTGAATAGTTCACCTGAAAAGTTTAACAAATTAGGTTAATATAAACTAATAAAAACTAAAAAGAAAAAAAAAGAAGAAGAAAAAACAATTTAGAAAAGAGAATAGGCAGCGTTAAATTTCTCATCCAACTTGGAGTGACAAAGAACTCGAAACTAAAAAGTAGATCTGTAGATGAGAGAGATGAAGATTTGATCAAGAGATTGAACAAGAGGGGGAGGATGAGTTTGCTAGGGTTGGAAGAAAAAACTAAAAGTAAATTTGTAAATGGTAGAGATGAAAATTTGATCGAGAAATTGAACAAGACAGAGAAGGGTGGTGGCTAAGTTTGCTAAGATTAGAAGAAGAATCAAGAAACTACAAAGAAAATATGTAGATGGGAGAGAATAGAGATGAAGATTTGATATGTAGATGAGAGAGAATAGGGGGCTGGGTTTGCTAGGTTAGAAAAAGAGAATGAAAAGTTGAACGGTAGATAGGTTTGGAAGTTATTTATAATACCTTTTTTTTATTTCTATTTGAATCGATTTAGTTCGGTTTATTCGGTTTCAGCCTTTTAAAACCAAACCGAACCAAATTATTTTTTAATTTTTCTAATCGATTTAATTGGTTTTTTTTTTACGGTTCAGTTTTTTCAGTTTAGTTTTTTCAGTTATTTTTTTTTCTGATTATCTCAATTTAATCAATTTTTTTTATTTTTTTACTTAGACCTGGTCTCATGTAAATCCAGTCCAACTGATTTCTTAAAATATAACCAAATCTAAAAAAGGTGTGTAGCTGAGCTTTTTAGTTTTGCGCTATATATATCAGTTGCTTTGGAATCAACTGGTCATAAAGATTTAAAAGTTTGCACCAAGAAAGAAATGGAAGATTAAGAGCGAGAGGAATTCATTATTTTTAGTATATGTCTATTATTGTGCTAGCTTTTATTTTCAAAAATATTTTTTAAATTTACTTGAAAAAAACATTAAATTAATATTTTTAAGAGTTTTTTCATTGGTCATAATAAAAAGATATATTTTTAATTAAAAAATAATCTTAAAAAGCTGGGTACCAAACAAATACTTGATTTCGAATCCAACTGAAACTTGGGTGCCATTTCAAGCATGTTGCATCTGCGATAGCACACTGCCAATTGCTTCTTCCATCACAAGTCTAGTCTAGCATGATGGCAACGAGTGTTGATGCAATAGTTGATTTATGGACCAAAATTGCAAAACTTTTAGTTATACCTTTGATTCCATTGCAAGAAAGGAGAATAAATCCAGGCCACAGAAGAGGCGTACGTAAGCATCAATATAAATGCGACTCTTATTTGTCTTCGTTGGGGGCCTTATAATGAGACAATGTATAATATATGCTTGATGCTCCGGATATTAGAAAACAGACCAAGGACGATTATCTCATGGATGAAGGGGAAGAAAAATAACAAAGAAGGAATGAGGACCACATGCCCATATAGCCATTTAGAGTTTTTTTAAGATTTTTTTTTTTATTTTAAGTTATTTTTTTATATTTTTGAATTATTTTTTATATATTGATATTAAAAATAAATTTAAAAAATACAAAAATATTATTAAAATATATTTTTAAACAAAAAATATTTTAAAAAATATCCATCGCAATATTAAAAACAGTGCATTACATACCGAGGGAAGAAGAAATTTCTCGGAAATATCATGTACATGTGACTGAAGAAAATCTCAACACCATAAGTACATGGATCTTGAAGTTATTTTTTAAGAGTATTTTTCAATGGTCTTAATTTGCCCATGTGAGTCTTCAAGAATACATGGATCTTGAAGATGCATGTTCGTAGCTAACAACTTGAGGTTCTTTCAAGGTATCCGGGGCTGGAAAGGTCTTTTCTTCTTCTTCTTCTTCTTTTTTTGTCATAGCGATGAAGTTATTTCTGCATCTCTTTTTGTATGAGAAGGCATTTAGTATATGAAATATATTAACACAAGATAGGAAAAGGTGAATTTAAATCCTTATCTCATGAGCTTTTAAATATAATTTTCTTTTTTCTTTTAGTTTTTCCAAGATTCAAATCCTAAAAGTGTATATATTTTGTGGAAAATAAAGAAATAGAAAGAAAAGTAGTGTAAAGGGAATTAATACTTTGTTTTAATACTTAAATTATGATTAAAAAAAGATAAGAATGAAAGGGGAAATAAAAGAAAATAAATAAATTTTATTTGAATTATTTTCATCATTCTATAGTTTGGTCGTTTTTATTTTAACTCTATTTTTTCAGAAATTACAATTTATTTCTTAGATCAATGTAACTTTTAAATTTGAATGAAAACATAAATAATCCTTATTTATTTTTCCTCTTATATTTCGTGAATAGAGATTGATATGAGAGGTTGTTCTTGAGATCTTAAAGATATAGAAAAAGGATAAAAAACAAATCAATAAGACCTGTAATAATTTGTGCATATCCAAAGGATAATCTTTTATTTTTGGATCCAAACTTAATTTCTCCATTTTCTTTGTTTTCATGCAGAGTACTAATGTTTTTGCTCTTTTTTTTTGGTAATTTGGGATGTTTGGGCTAACTTACACGTACCACGACTAATCCCCGAACTTATTAAACATCTTGCAAGCCCAGTAGACAAATAAGACATCACGAGGATAATAATCATACACGCTAAGACTTGAACCCAAGATGCAGAGGCAAGGAAACCTTGCCACCACTGGGCTACAAGCCTCGATGTTTTGCTCTATTTCTTTGCTCTTTAAAGATGACTCCCAAAATCTACCAACTAAAGAAAAAGATCTACGTATAGCCAACAATAAAGAATTTATTGGTTGTGCAAATCTACATCTTTTTTTATTCTTCCTCTTCTTCTCCTCTTTCTTGTTCAAAAAAACTTCATTATATCTGGATAACAAAAGTTGGTTGGGGCTTCGGCATCATCATCTTGGCCTCCAAATTTAGTGGTTCTCTGGTGCTTTGGAACTTAATGAGCTTTTAAAGAAGAGCAGTAGGAGATTTGTTGGGTTTGAGTGGTGCCTAAATTGGTGCTTCAGTATAGGAGATTTGTTAGGTTCAATATAGGAGAAAATATTGTGAATGTTAAAGCAAGTAAAGAAAATATATCAAAATATATGCTCATATTTTGTATGATTGAAAGCTAAAAAAAATTATATATGGTAAAATCATGTTCCAATTCTATTTAAACATTTTAATAATTAACAACCCATTTCAATTGAATTTCCATAAACAATTTATAATTATTAGTATTATTATTTTCAAATCAAATACATAATAATTGAAAACTAAATTATTAAACTAAAAATAAAAATAAAAAGAAACATAAAATTTATAATAGCATTTAAAAATTTTGTCAAAATTGAAGAGTAATTTGCATTCGGTAAATACTTTTCAAGGTGTAAAAAAACTTTGAAAAAAAAGAGGAAAAAGCAAGCAAAGGTTTAGTGCATTAGATATATTGTAACTTAAGATAGAAAAACACACAAAGCCCTACAAACTAAATTGGATAAGTCAAGATATTAAGATAATCCTGGACAAATGCAATCTTATTTCCTTTTCTATAAGAAAAATATATTTTGACAGTACTTGGTGTGGTGTGGATTATATTGATATATGTCATCGATTTCTAGGAATGTCATAGCAATATAACAAGAATATTGTATATGATGGACGACAGAACACATATACCTTCAGTGTAGAAGGTAAGCATATAATGTTGGCACTCAGATTAGAAGGAGAAATTATTGCGACCAAGGCTAAAAAGATGTTTTTATGCCAATTTATAGAGAAGGAAGTGAAAAAAAAAATTAAGAAAGAGAGTGGAGAATCAAAATGATGTGAGAAAAGAAATGATGTGTGTCATAACCTGATGTAAACATATAATGAGTTCCCTCTAGATTTATTTATTTTCGTTTAAAAAAAAAACTAGCAACTTAAAAAGAGCATGCTAAGAAAAGTTTCAAATACATAAAGGACTTATGTTGGAGTTTTGGACAAAATTATGGGTGTGTGAGTAAAATATAGTAAAAAGATAAGAATGTGTATGTTTGTATTAGATATATGTTTTTGAATGTTCAAAATAAAAAAGACATAAAGAATTAAATGTTTTAAATGCATACGACCAGTGTCTTAAAAATACCAAAAAAATCATATTGTGTAATATGTCCATATGAAAATTCAAAATACTTATTTTGCATGCATTTTAGGATTTAATAACCAAATGATTAAATTCATGAGAATTTGATTAATATTTCAATAAACCACTATTTTTTTAATTCATGAGAATTAATGGTTAAAAATCCTGGTATAGAATGTTAGACCTACAAGTAAAGCTGGTATTTGAAATATTAAAATTGACCAAAAAGTTCTCAGAGTTATTCTAAATATTCATCAATTTTAATTTGGAGTAGTTTTCACTGTAATACACAAATTACAAACAACTTTTCCTAAGAATTCATTTGGATGCACAAGTCCATAATAAATTCTCAAACATCGAATTTATTCATATGAGTAAATCTCAATCCTAAACTACAAATAGACTAGTGATCAAAAAACCATCAAAACCTCTAAACCACATTAAACCACAAAGCAACTTATCTCAGGTAGGTTTCGCTAGGGGTGCTAATACATTTCCTAAACACAACCAGTCTCTTACCCTTGAATATTTGACAAGACTAGTACACCCGGGTTTCTTAGCAACCTTGAACCAAATAACTAGGTGGCGACTCCAAACGACCCCCCGATGTCGCGCATCCATGTGCAACAAAAAGTATGTGTGTTAAGAAAGGTTTTCTAAACATAAGAAATCAAAGTTGATACTTAGAGGAGATGGTTCATTCAGAATCCTTGAAGGAGTTAATGCCTACAAAGTGAATCTACAAGGTAAGTATCTTGTTAGTGCTATATTTAAAGTTTCTGATATTTTTTTTGTTTAATATAGGTGATGATTCAAGGTTAAATTTTTTTGAAAAGAGAGAGCATGATACGGTCCAGGCTGCGACATTAAAGAATCTATTAGGAGTGTCTATTGGGTCTATACCAAGGCCTAAAATGAAGTGGATCCAAGAGGAGTTCGATGGACGAAGTCAAGAGGTTTATGTTTAAAATGTTCAAATTTGCCTGTCTAGATTTGTGTCTACTTTTTAGGTCATATTTGAAGCTAAATGAGGACTGTGAACAAGATTCTAATTGAGTTGGAAAATATGCATATGTACCTTTCCAACGACATGTTTAAAGTTGAGTATAGTATCTGTCAACAAAGTGTGAAAAAAAAAACATTATTTCCTTAAGAGTTATAGATTTCATTAATTACAAGGACTCCTTAATGCTATTGGGAACTTATATGGCAGCCTTTGACTTATTTTACAAGGATTTCATATCAAATAAAAAGGATTAATTAATCAGAAATTAATTCTTTTTTTATAAGACATCAAACTTTTGTTCAGTAAGGATTCTTTAATAATTATTTTTCTTAGCTATTTTTCACTATCATATACTCTAAAGGGCTAAAAATAAATTTAGACTATTGTTTTCTTTATTTTATTATTTTTAAAATTTATTTTTATTAGTTTGATTTTTATTTAAATTTGGTGTGTGTCTGACCCATTGGCATTATGGTTATTTATTTATTTTCAAGAGTATAAATACTCTTTGTAAGGATAAAATATTGACTTGATAATACTACTGCTGCTAAATTTATTTAAGTTATGTGAGAGAAATTATGGCATTTTTTGGTTTTTTAATGAACTAAATAAACTTATCAAAGATTAATTGGCTTTGTGACGCCTTTCTTATACTTCTTGTTCACGAATTAGTATTTGTAGGGTAGGGGGTCTTATTCCAATAATGTTGGTATCTTAAGACAAGTTTTCATTATGTCACACTCCTATCATACATGTTTTAACTTTTAGGGATTTGTTGTTAATCTTGTTATAGGTTATGTGACTACATGATCACGAGCTTTACATAAAAAAGGTCATAACAGGAGATCCAATCATTGGATCAGGCTCAAATTTTTATTGGTGATTCTACATGCAGTTTTTTTATCGAGAATCATCTTGTCGTTCATCAGATCTCACAAAATTAGTCATAGAAAATGTTGTTTAGGCCAATTTTGTTATTTTTCTTGATTTCCCAATTTTATTATTTTATTTAGAATTTTATGTTAACTTCGTTAATACAGGATTCTGATTTGTTTCATAGTAAATATAGTGTTTTCTAGCCTTTTTAATGATTTTTTTAATCTCTAAGAAGGCAAATATTATTAGTCTTATTTTTCAAAACATGAAATTATGAATTTAAAATTTATATCTGTAAATTTTTTGCTCATCAAATTATGTTTTTTTTGAGTTGTTTTTGTTGTTCTATTGTATTAATAGGTTGAACAAATTAATTCAGGCTGATCTAAAATAATATCGTGTTAAGATATTTTTTAAAAGTTAAAAGCATATTTTATTTTTAAAAAAATCAAACTTAATTTTAACAACGTTAACCTGTTAATAAATTGCCATTTAAATTAAATCAGATCAACTCTAATTTAACACAACAAATAAGAATAAAAATTAATAATAAAAAAAAAAACACCTTACCAAACCCTGAAATTTCCCTCTTTCCCGCATCGTGTGTTGTGTTGAGCTTAAAAAGAAAAATAAAAAAGGATTCCCACTTCCCACACCTTCGCTCCCCTATTTCATCAGATCAATTCCGAAAGATCACGTCTGTTGTTTATCACCCTTCCCCCACCCCCTCCAAACTGTAACTCACCATTCTCATCACTCTCCTTTTCTTTTTATGATTGTTTTTAATTTTTTTTATTTATTTTACTATATAGATACATACATACACACATATAATCTAAATGGTTACTGGTGGGGGCCACCTTGAAGATGGAGACAGGCACCCGTCGTCGGCTGCTACTAGGGGAGGAGGAGGAGGAGGAGCCACCACCGGGTCCTGGGTGTCTGGCCAATCGGTGTCAACTAGCGGCAGTGTGGGGTCTCCATCCAGCAGGAGCGAGCACGCCATGGCCACTCCCGCTAGTGACACCACTTTTTTAAGGTTGAACCATCTCGACATTCACGCCGATGATGCTGCCACTCAAGATGCCGCAGCGTCAGTCTTCTTCTTCTTCTTCTTTTTCTCATTATCATTAGTGGTTGATTAATCACGCTTTCATGTTATAAAATATAATTTAAGAGAAGGGTTTTTATATTTACGTGTATATATTGTTAAATCATGTTGCTCTTGTTTTGATTATTGAATTTGTTACCTTTTGGTTGCTATTGTATGCCAGCCAGCCAGCCATTGTATAATAAACAACAACAACAACAACAATAACTTTCTGCCTCAATTTTAGGATAGTCTTGAAATTGTGAATTTTGATTTAATTGTCCAAAAAGGGATTCGATTGCGAGGCTTAAAGTTGTTTTTATCCATGATCAGTAATAAGAAGAAAAAGAGAGGTCAACGGGCAGCTGGTGGAGCCGATAAGAGTGGTAGAGGACTTCGTCAATTTAGTATGAAAGGTGTTTGCATTCATCATTTTCTAATATGTCTCCTTTTTTACAACTTGAGAAATCATCAGCACTTGTGTATGCTTGTCTTCTCAAAGACAGGATACATTGCCATACCCGAGTTGACGTCATGATTTTACTACTGTTTTGCTTCTCTACAGTTTGTGAAAAGGTGGAATCCAAAGGAACAACCACTTACAATGAGGTCAGGTGGTTTCTTGAAGTCACTTCATTTCCTTTTCTATTCTTTTCTTTTTCTTGCATCAGGCACTTGTTTTCCAGGAAATGCCTTTTCTTATGTATAGATGACCTACTTGCAGCACTGTAAATTTCCCTTACATGTAGACGTCTAAATGTTACACATGGAGCATTGGCTATTGTTCTTGTTTTGTTTCGATAAACAATTAGCATACACATGCTCCACCTTGGTTTCCAGTAACACAGAAGTAGGTTGTTCTTAGCATATAAAATGGGATGAGAACTTAGTCATTCCCAACTGTGCTTACTGAGTGCTTCATTTATTTATATATACAAGTGACAACCTGGAACTTATTTTTACCATGTAATGGCATTAGATAGATAGATAGCATTTGAAGTATGCTGGTACTTCTGCTTTATCCCAAATGTTTTATTGAACTTTTAACATGTCACTTTTTCTAGATACTCTGGTGCTTCCATGCACCCTTTTATGGTTATCAGGTAAAGGCATATCTTTGTTGAGGTTAGTTGGGAGATTAGGTTTGGAATTCAGAGGCAATAGCACTAGAGATAGTAGGGTCTCAGCTCATTGATTGAGATCCCCAGAAACGTACTTGTTTTGTATTGGAGCTGTCAAAAGAAGTCTTCCTTTATTCTTGAATGAGGATAATATATGAAATAATCGATATTTAATGTCCTAGAATGAATGACCTTGCATAGTGGTCAGAGTATTTATAAAGTTCACATTGGTCAATTGAGCGTTATGTATGAGAGAGAAGTTGAATTTTTTGTCAGATTTGTTGGCAATACATAAAAATCTATATCAATCACCATTTCAGGGGTTGATCATGGCGTAGTTGTTGGGGGCTATGCACTCCACCACTTTGCTTTGGTTGTTGATTGGAGGGGGATGGGAAGAGAGATGGAGTCTACATTCCCATTTAGCAGGCCATAAAGAGAATATCTGGAGATGCTGAAAGATTGTTTCTCCTTTTCACTTCCAAGTTGAATTTCAGACCTTTAAGCACTTAAAAATGTTTCCCTAGTCCTCCATGTAGACAAATTGGATTGATCATGAATTGACTTTCCTGATGATGGCAGCCAGGAACTGTTATACCTTGTCAATATCCTTCTAGATCTTTATGCAATAGTTGAATGCTTTCTTGGTGACCTGTCACGTGTACATACAAGCATTTTGTTGATTAAGAATTTGTTTTTATCTGCTTTGATTTTATTTGGCTTGCTCTGTTAAAGTTTCTGGAATAGCTTTAAGTTCTAATGTTTCGTGTACTAGAATTGATGCCTTTTCAGGTCTTTGTATATATATATTTCTATGATCATCACAAGTTCCTGTACCCATATCTGAGAGTTTTAAGTAATTCGCAGGTAGCAGATGAACTTGTTGCTGAGTTTGCTGACCCTAGTAATAGTGTTTCTACCCCAGATCAGGTTATCTCTTTTGTCAACAAAATTTATTGCCCTTTTTTATATATATCCTTGATCTTAAGTGAAAACTTAAAAGTTGATGGTGCGGGTCCATTTTATTTTATTGTATTACTTTCATATGGCAGCAACAATATGATGAGAAAAACATACGGCGGAGGGTGTATGATGCTCTGAATGTACTCATGGCATTAGACATTATATCTAAGGATAAAAAGGAAATACAGTGGAAAGGTCTCCCCCGGACTAGCCTCAGTGATATTGAAGAATTAAAGGTATGTGCTTTTCTTGTGTATCAACAGAAGTGACTTTTGACTTTTAAGATTTTACATGATCTTCTCCAACTCCTTGAATATGATTAGGCTGAGCGTCTTGGATTGAGAAATAGGATTGAAAAGAAAGCTGCCTATTTGCAAGAACTGGAGGAACAAGTGAGAATAGCTACACTCGTATGGTTTGAATTTTAAGCTACATACATGCACTTAGGCATTTTCCTCTTTGCTACACTCATTGGTGTTTTTAACTGACTTGTCTTGTCCAATCAAGTTCATGGGCCTTCAGAACCTGATACAGCGAAATGAACAACTGTACAGCTCAGGAAATGCTCCTAGTGGTGGTGTGTCATTGCCTTTTATTCTGGTTCAGGTAAATTTTTTCCTCAATTTACTTTGCATATTTGGCCATCAACTAGTTTAATTTTAAACATCTTAGACTGCAACGAAAAAAGATGTAACTTCATGGTTTTAGCTCAGCCACCCTGTTCAAAATTCAATAGGATTCTCAAAATTCTCTAGTTTGTTATTTAAGCAATAGCGTTTTAACTCTCTTATTGTCCATCCATCCTCGGGGTTAAAAGATTTATTAATGTTTTACTTTAGATGAGTTTCTCAAATCTGTAGAATGGTTCCTTTTTCAGCTGTTATTCTGTTAATATGTTTTGTTTGCACTGCAGTCACCAGTTGCTTAACTTCATCTAAAAAATTTAGTTTATGTATTGCATATTGCAGTCAGCAGATTCAGTACTCAGCAATCATTTACCTTCATCATTTAGCAAAAATTTTGATAATTAGGTGTCTATTGGAATGAACCCAAACATTCCTCTTATTTTACCAGGAGAACAAAAATACACCTCCCTAACTGATACTTTCCACTTCTCTTCCATGCAAATGGTGCTATGGACCTTGATCAAGCAAGTCTTTAATATCCTGATTCTTGGTGTGAAATGGATGGCTTTGTTGAATTCACAGGATATTAGGGATAGTATAAGTCAGGTCTAAAATTTCCACTGTATTAGAAATCCTCCTTTCAATTAAAAGTACATCCAGTTTGGTTTTTGTGTATTCGCTGTTCACTTGTGAGATCATTAGGTTCCTTTTTTTATACTCTTGTTTGGGAGAGTAATAGTTGGAGAATTCATTTGCTGTCTGCATTTGTGTTTCCCTCTATTTCACATGCATGTAGACCTGATTGATAGGATAGGTTAGGATAAAGAGATAATGCAAGTTTTCTGCTTTCTGTAGCTGGATTTAAGCTTTATAGGATTAAACTGATATTTTGTAGGTTGTTGCAAATAGATCAGACAAGGCGTGAGGGAGACAGTATTTCTTTGCACACCTGCATGTGATAAACACTAAAATTAATTTGAGAAATCCACGCTGAATATAGTAACTGACTGGATATGGAGGAGGATGGTGGAAGGAAGAGACTTTAAATTTGTATGTTGAGAAGATTGAGAAATGCCTCCCACATTGAATAGGTTAAAGGGAGGTAACCCCTGTTTTCTATGAATAACTGTCAGTTAAAGGCTTTGCAGTTTTTAAGGTTCTTACAGATTAATGGTTTGATAATTATGAAGATTTGTGCAGTAGATTCCAGTTGCAGATGAAGGAGAGACCAGTGTATAAAAGGAGCCATTTTTAGTGGTTAGCTGCAAGTAGGTGGTGATGGAATTTTGTTGAGGCAGAGCATGTGTGAATGCGTTCACATTTTTTATGTGAATTACACATTCTGCTCCAGAAATCTGAAAAAAGCAAAGCCTCACAATAGATAGCCATTCCTTAAAGGGTTAGGAATTGTTATTGAGGACTTAAAAATTCAAGTTCCATCCACCTTCTAGGTCATTTTCCACTATCCTTTTGCATTGAAGATTCCCTTTTGGATTTTAGGCTTTTGTCTCGAGCTTTTCTTGTGCTGCATTAATTGTTGGGTGACTGGTGGACTAGGGTTTCAAGCAACAGAGAAATTATGTTTGGCACACCAAAAAGAAACATCAAGTGATCTTGGGTATTGGTACAGTTAGCCTCCCATATGAGCAAAAATAATAATTGTCTGCATATGCTCTAGTTCACAATTAATTTTAATGAAAAAGTAATATAATATCTGTAAGTTGGAACTGTTACCTATGCATCTGAAGCCATTTTTTGAGTTTTTAAGGCAAGCGTACTGCCATGGGATGAGCTCTTGGAATTTGTAATCAGCCAAGGATAAACAGATTTATAGCATTTTCCTTACGATGTTGGAAATTTTATCTGGAAGTATGCTTTATGGTTGGAAATATTTTCTTGAATTGTACATGAATAAGAAGTCGCTTTTTTTTTTTTATTTAATTTTTTTCCCCTATTGGTACCTGTAGACACGCCCTCATGCAACTGTTGAAGTGGAGATATCAGAAGATATGCAGCTCGTTCATTTTGATTTTAATAGGTAAGAATGCCCTTCAGCTCTTCAATTTTCTCCCCCGTAAAGCTAGTGAAGTTAGTTGAGTTGCTACACCATATGATTTTGAAATGGTTTAGTCAAAGCACAGCATTGTGGCAGACTGGACTTGAAATCTGCAAATAATCAAATTATTTATAAGAGATGTGAAGGGGCTTCGGATAAGTTTTCATCATTCATGCCTAAAGAGATACCACTTTCAATTAGCAACTGAGCACTTCTGGACCTTGTTATTCTCCTCGTCCCCAATCAGTGAAAGTTAAAGAGTTTTTCCATTGACAACACTTTTATTGCACTCTGTTTGCAGCACTCCTTTCGAGCTCCATGATGATAATTATGTTCTCAAGGCAATGAAATTTTGTGAGAGACCCCAGAGTGATAAGATGGCTGCACCCAATCCAGCGGCTGACGGAGGTGAAGGTTCTAGCATGTCCATCATGTATCAACCACAAATCGGTACTTCCCCTAGGACAAACAATCCCGTTAGGCTCCCTACCTCTCCTCCTCTTCCTGGAATAATAAAAGCACGTGTTAAGCATGAGCATTGAGTCATGCTCAATCATCAGAGCCATGGGCAATAACGTCAGCTGATTCTGTATATTGTGTAAAGTAGCTTGCTGGAGATTGGCTCCTCTCGATATTATCCCCATTCGCAGTTTGCCCATCTTAGGAGGAGTTGAGATTACAAAGCAGATTGGTCCATTTGCTTTGAGACTTCCATGGAACGCGTGGTTTGGTCAAGTTATCAGCCTTAGAATTCGCTTTTGTAATTTTTTAATCATTTTTCAAAATTAAGTTTAGTTTGTTAGGCTACGTAGGAGTGTCCAGGCTTACACACAATGATAGAATTAATTCAATCATCGAGAATTTAATGTTCAGTTTATGTTGCCTTGCACTTGCTTCATCCATGTTATCATTCTGTTATCCAGTTTTATTTGTATTTTAATTCAATGGCAGATATATATACCTAGAAAAGGAAGGCAAGGGCGCTTATTATGATGGAACATGCAAGAAAGTGATCTCCATTGTTTTAAACTAGTTCGAGGCCTGTCTGATTATCATCTGTTTATTTTCATTTTTTAATCAAATTTATTAATACTACTTAGATATTTGACTTATATTGTAGTTCGGATTAAATTTTGTTTAATATAAAAATAATATTCGATCATTGCTAGCTTTTTTTTATAGCAAAACAAAATTAATCTATTGTCATAAGATAATGATAACCTTACAAAAAACAAATCAAAATAAATAATGAAATTTGATTTTTAATTAGCTTAATATTAAAGATAAAATTAAAAAAAAATAAAATAAAAATTACCCGAGTCAACCGAGATTAACTTGTCAAACCTATGACTTGAATCCACGGTTAATACATCAAATCTGTGATCTAGATCATAAGATTAGGATAACCTCATAGGAAGTAAAATAAAAAACGATTCAAGTCAATCCAAACTAATTTATCAAAACTGCGATTTAGGTTATGAGGCCGAGATGATCCTATAGAAATGAAATCGAAATAAATTATAAATCACAATTCTCAATCAATTAAATATTGAAGAATAAAATTTAAAAAATAAAATCAATTTAAAAAAATATTGAAAAAAAACCCAAGTCAACCTGATTTAATCCACTATACTCCCAACTTTGATAATGAGATTAACATAACCTCATAAAAAGTAAATCAAAACAAATCATGAAATTTAATTCTTAATTAATAAAATGTTAAATGATGAAATTTTTTAAAAATCAATAATAAAAAAAAGTTTACCCATCAAACCTGTGACCCGGGAGAGATTGTGTTAACTTCTTAAAAACCAAATTAAAATAACTCATCAAGCTTAATCTCAAAAACTAAATATTAAAAAATAAAATTAAAATTGAAAAAAAAACACTATTATAATAAATAATATTTAATGAGACGGTACACAGTAAATTTTATAATTTTCTTAAATTATACAAGTCTATCATATGCTATTATATAATCAAGTCCATCGTTTGCTATTAATTACATAGTAAATTTTATATATCGTGGAAGTAAAGTCATAGCAAACAGAGAGTTGTAGAGTTCCTTTTTATTTTTTTACAGAAGAAAGAATAGGGAAAACTATACTTTGTTAAACATAACACGTACTGCATCAGATTGGAGAGCATCCCTTAAACCGGGGGAGGAAAATCCCGAACCTGATCTATGTTGGGCCTGCTGGAATCAATACGAGCAAAAATACGAGCACAATTACTTCCCTCCCTCAATTCATGCATGAACTTGAAAGAAAGCAGGAATACGAGAAAGAAAAACACGAGTATCCTTAATCAAAGCATCCTGCGGGTGATGATCTGCTATATCAGTTGTCAGCAACTGAATAATAGCCTCCATACTATCAGATTCCACAGGTTTGTGGCAGCCCAGGGAAACTGCCAATTGTATCCCTCTCCGTAAAGACCACAACTCAGCAAAAACGATACTGGAGGGCCATTAAAGCAAGAAAAATATGTGATCCATTGTCCAGAAAGCTCTCGAATCAATCCTGCTATACCAGCTGCTCCCGAAGTGGCAAGAACACTGCCATCTCCGTTTAATTTCCACCAGTCCACATCGGGGACTTTCCAGGACACCAACTCAGCAGCACGAGAAGAAACAGACCCTGTAGGCGGCGAAAAAGCCAATGAAAAACCACGAATGAGTTGCTTTACTTGTTGGACCTGCTCTGGCATATTAATTAGGGCACCATCAATAACTACCTCATTGCATGCCTTCCATATGGTCCAGCAAATACTAATACTAACAAATAACCAAATTCAGTAGCGAGGATTCCTGCCACCATTGCTCTTACATTCCAGCCAAACCA
Organism: Populus davidiana x Populus alba var. pyramidalis; assembly: GCA_027475595.1. Classification (NCBI taxonomy): domain Eukaryota; kingdom Viridiplantae; phylum Streptophyta; class Magnoliopsida; order Malpighiales; family Salicaceae; genus Populus; species Populus davidiana x Populus alba var. pyramidalis. The sequence continues at coordinate 1,867 of JANKYH010001203.1, read as the reverse complement.
TAGTATCACCCTGCAAAAAATTAGGAACTTTAGAAGAAGGTAGGAGCTTCATCCAAAGCTGTCTCGCCCAATAGCTGTCAAAAAGAAGATGAACAGACTCAACTTGACAGCCACACCGAGCACAAAGTGAAGTCTGAGAAAGGTTTCTGTGGAAACGGACTTCATTGGTTAACTGTCAATTCCAAGCAGCTTGAAATAGAAAAATTATATGCTTTTCAGACAGGAGTCTTCAATTAATCCTGGACCAGCTTCTACTACCATAGTTCGGGGTAAAGGTGTTGGAAACTTTGGAATTGGTTTATAAAATATGTAATGGGACTTTTAAGATCAAAATTATACTTGAGGTTCACTTAGATTTGAAAACCATGTTGAATTTTAAATGAAAAATTGTTTTCAAAGAACGTTTGAATAACAAATATTTCAAACCTAAAATAACTTTGTGGATTAGAGAGTGAATTTATAGGCTCATAAGTTGGAGCTTAAGTTTGGTTCATAAAAAAATATTTACTATTAAGTCCTTGTTTGATTAGAGATTTCTTTTAGTCCATAAAATATCTTAGTATATGAATTAATACGATGAGAAAGGATGTTATTATAAGTAATTCATGAAATATGAACATTCATAAATATTTTTTACGATATATGCTCATTCATGTATTATGAACATTCATCATAATTAATGAATTATGAAGATTTATGAATTATAAGAAATTAATGTTTTGGTTTTCAAGTCTTATAAATAGGTGTCTTAGATTGGTAGAAAGTCGGATGAAATTTCTTGAGATTATTCCTTCTTTGGTTGGTTTTTCTTAGACATATTCTTTTACTCTTTCCTTTTATTCTAAAGCTTATGTTCGGTATTTGTAGAGAGATATCGAGTATAATTTCTTTTTGTTTTTTGAACTTTGTTTAGGAGTGTATCTAAATAAGTTTAATCATTAACAACAATAAAATTTAAACTTGAACAAATTCTAAGAGCTTCAACAAGTAATGCTTTACTTGTTTTTACTTTAAGTATTATTTGAATATGCTTTAGTATGCATACTAGATTGGCAGTCGCGCTACACTACAGGTCAAGCCAAGTTTTTCTCAACATAAAAAAGGATGTTGAGGCGATGATAGCATTTTTAAAGAAGTAAGAAAAATTTAAGACTCGACTTGTCTCAATAAGCGCGGTTAACCTAACGATATGATTTTAAAAATTAGGCAACGACAATAAATAAGTTAAATTAAAATAAGTTAAACTAAAAAAAATGCAATGATCAACTTCAAAAATAAACGTTTGTCAATATTATAGAAATATATCCTCTCAATATTTGATAACAAAACAAAAATCAAATAAGAATGTGATAACCCCACGGAAAGAAACAAAATTGAAGCTCAATTTCTAGCAAATCAAATATTGAAGGATGAAATTATAAAAAAATGACTCGAGTTCGCCTGAGTCGACCTACCAAATATACTAACTAGTTGTGAGATTAGGATGATCTCGTAGAAAGAAAATTGAATAAAACAATAAAGCTCAAATCTCATACAACCCAATATTGAAGAGCAAAACTGAAAAAAAAATTCAATGTAACCCGGGCTAACCCGTTAATCTTGCGATTCAAGACATGTGATCAAGAAAACCCTTTAAAAAATAAAGTAAAAATAAATCATGAATCTCAATCCCCAACCAACCTTATATTGAAGGATATAATAAAATAATTATAAAAGGACATAAAAAACACCAAAAGTCAACTCAAGATAATCTTTGAAACCCATGACTCGGGTCATGAGGCTGGGGCTAACCCTATAAAAGAAAAACCTGAAAAAGCCATAAAGTAAAATCCCCAATCAATTGAATAAGGAAGGATAAAATTAAAAA